>JASANA010010090.1:0-56574 GCA_030248095.1 Ptycholaimellus sp. GST1_10
AACGGCAACACTGTCCGCAGGGCACAATGTCTTCAGGTTGTTTCTACTTAGTGCCCAAATGTTTCAAATTTATGATTAATTACCTCTAACATTTGAAAGCATTAATTAGTTCTGACTTACGCATTTGTATGAAAATTAGAATACCGATTCGGAGCAATCCACAGAAGTAACACTGCGCACTTGACGTCAAGGGGTTGGGTATGTGACCAGTGCAGTAGAGACCCGGATGGTCGTGCAATTGGGCAACAGTAGCATCAGCTGCATCGGTGTCCCTCTTTATCAGCTCAGCTCTCGGGATCCCAATCTTGGCGTAGTAGTTGCTATTCTTGCCCTGTGAGACATGGGGATGAGTAAAGAAGGCAGGGGCGGAAGAAAAGGGAAAGGTTAAAAGGGGCAGAGCTTTGGAGAACTTGGCGCCACTCTTGGAGGATGTGGCTGCCTCCAGCACGGACCAGGGCTACACCGTGTTTGCGGTACGCGAACGGCGGCTCTCAGACCCCGGCCCTGCCCATCAGCTCAGCTCATCTTCCAGTCTGGCTACTGGGACAGGTGATGTTTCAGGAAACGAATTAGTTCAGACTACATTTAAATTGGACTAATTGTTGCGAAGTAGGCGAGGAGAACATCAGAAGTTGGCGAGACAGCAGAGGGTGAGTATGATGAAGAGGAAGGCAGAAATGATGATGAGAATCCAGCTCTAGTGAACAGGACAGCCAACTGGAAGGCCTCCAACCCTTCGTAGCAGTGGCAGGTGGTGTTTCGGGTGGCCTCGTCAAGGATGCACTCCCCACGCTGGTGGCAACGGTCGCACACCAGAGCTCCACACACTCGCCAAGGCAGGTTCGGTTGGTCGTCTGAAAGCTTTGGAGCTGTACTTTACAGAGGTAAAAGCAGGGGCACTATCAGTTGCGGCATCTAATGCATAACTTGTATGGCTGCGCTGAAACATCGGACAACCGCAGCACAAAACCAGGCATATCTGCTTTGAGATAGCTCAACTGAACATCCTCGAACATTTTCCATGCCAAACATTCTGGATTAAGGCTGTCAAGAAAGGTAGATAGATTGATCCGGCTCTAGCAACTCGTGAAAGATGGCTGAACATTAAGCCAAGCTCAGCTCTTGCTCATCACAAAAATGCTTGCAGGAAAAGGAAGTGAAAAGGCCCACCAATCCAGTTAGGAGCACGCGAAATGGCAACGGCGAAGTGGTAGGCGGCAACGGCGAAGCAGTTGGTGAGGCAGAAGTTGTACTCCTTGACCGAATCGGCAAGAATAAGTCAAATTAGGCGAATTGGGCTTCGGAAGCACGGTGCTACGTGTCGGTAAATACGAAACACCATGTTTCCTGCCAACCTCTCTATTCGGCAAGGGACCCGGAGTTCTGGGTTCTTCTGGGTGCGGAGGGAGATGGTATTGGTGTCGAAGGCCTCTAGGCCCTCAGCTCCGTGAATCCTGCCTGCCAATCGCAGCGGGGAGATTGACGCTGGTGGAGTTGGGCACCAGGCCACGTCCTGGCAGTAGTTGATGGCCCAGAACATCCCCTCCGGATGTTTGCCGCTCAGTTTCAAAATTAGCACTTTTTCAGAGGGTACTAAGCTTCACTATACTAACTCTATCTAAGCCTAAGCCTGTGCCTAAGCCTTAACCCAAGCCTAAGCCTAAACCCAAGCCTAAGCTTAAACTAAGCGCAAGCCTTTTGGAAAGGGAGGGTATTTTTGAAAGTGAGCGGCAAAAATCTGGGCTCCGCAGAACGACTCACAGCTCCCCTTTGCTCACCTGGAAGATTGCAGCACGGAATTAAGATTCTGTCCAGCTGTCTTTTCGAGGAGGAAATGGTATACAAAAGCTCAAACTGGGTACACCTTTGATAGGGTTCTCTGGAAAATTTTATAGAACTAGCGAAGAAAAAATGTAAGAAGAAAAAAATCCAAATTTGTTGGCTATTTTCAGTTTAATATAAGTAAATATTATGCCATATATATGTGATGAATTAATTGCCTAATGTGAGCTGGAAAGGGTGTACAAAGGCAAACTGAAACATGGTAGTATTGAGTAGGCGTCCCTGGGGGGGAGGTGACGTTGAAGGTGAGGCCCTGGTACTAGTTGACGATGAGAGGCGGGCTGGCGGGCGTAGACGAAATTGGTGCCCAAGGGGCGTGGCCACCACCACCACCACCGGTTGAAGATTTCCGTGAGTAGTTCTCACACCAGCACAATCCTTGCTTATAATCCCTTCCAATCACGAAAAAAGTGTAGAAGAGGAGTAAGGGAGGTAATGAGTGTGAGGTTGAAGAATGTTCATGGATGAGTTTCACCTCTGGTTACATTGATTTTAGCTACACAATCAATTTGAAGCGAATTGATTCGAATTGGCATAGCATTTGAACATGGAAGAAGAAGATTATAATTGTTTTATAACGGTTATGCAAGTTGATACATCATCCATGATTTGAACCATGAAAGAGTCATGTTTCCTAACATTTTGAAAAATTTGGAAATATTTTTAGCAGTTTCAATCAGGATTGAAGTTCAAAGATTGAAATTATGCTTCGTATCAGTTAGCTAAAGTTCAGCTCCCAAATCGTTCCTCCTCAAATTTGATTAGTAATTTTTTTCAATTGAAGTTTATATTCTTGAGTTAAAGCCTTCTCAAACGAAGCATAATCGGTGAATGTGCATTGTTTAAGCAGAAAAGCGGGTAGCACGACAATTCCCCCCCTCGACAATTCCCCCCCGACAGTTCCCCCCTAACAATTCCCCCCCGACAATTCCCCCCCGACAATTCTCCCCCGATAATTCCCCCCCGGATAATTCCCCTCCTGGATAATTCCCCCCGACAATTCCCCCCACAGAATTTGTTATACCTCCAGGTTTTTTGTCCTCTTACATTTGAGAGTTTTGTTGACCCGAATTTCTCAGATTCTTGGCACTGTAATAACTGCAGCACACTTTTAGTTTTTTGTAGTTTTCACACCCGAATTTTTCTGCTTATTGGCACTGCAATACCTATAATTCAAACATTTTCTATCCCCCATAAATTTCTCAGTTTATTGGCTATGTAGCTGTCAGTCATTCTAATTTTTTTTGACTCTGTCACACCTGCATCGAAGTTTATTCCAAATTACTTGGCTCTGTCACTTCTGCAACGAAATTAATACTAAATTTCAGAGCTTTGCCACACCTGCAGCCACATTTATGCAAAATGTCCTTAAAATATGCATGTTGCAGTTGTGACAGAGCCAAAAAAACTTTAAAAAAGCCTTGTTACAGGGGTGACAGAGCCAAAAAACTTAGAAAAATCTGGTCGCAGGTGTGACAGAGCCAAGACAGTGCCAATATTCAAAGAATTTAGAGTGTGCTAGCTACAAATCTCAAAGGATGCTGCAGGTGCCGCAATGTCAGCAAAATGAGAAATTTGGGTTTGTTAGAGTGAAGACAAATCTGGGGGTGTAAAAACTTCTGTGGGGGGGAATTGTCGGGGGGGAATTATCCAGGGGGGAATTATCCGGGGGGGAATTATGCGGGGGGGGGGGGGAACTTTCGGGGGAACTGTCGGGGGGAATTGTCGCGGGGGGGAATTGTCGTAGAACCGAAAAGCGTGATGTGATTCAGAAAAACAGCTGCTCGCGTTTCGGCGTTACCATTTTTGCGCGGCGCCAGATCGAAGGAAAAAAACTTGATAATTTAGAGGAAAGGTAGATAATAAAAATGGTAATTGAAACTGAGCTAGTTTTTATAATAACTGTTGTTCAAGGACTAAATGGCTAAATGTTATGGCTAAATGCAGTCATCTTAAAAAGTTAACCAAATTACGTCGTCTTGTTTAACATTCCAATCAAGAACCGATATTTAATTTCAATTTTTTATGGTTTAGAATTCTATTTCATGCATCAAAGTAAATTTTTCATGGCAAGTTAAATTCAAAGCATGAATGAGATTTTAAAAATACGAAACAACATTATTATTGCTATTGTTCACAACCTCAAAAATCCCGTGAATCCCTTCCATGTAGATCCATCAAATCCGAAGCACTCAGAGAGACCTTGGCGTACCATTGCTTCGTCAGCCATCCTATTGGCAAGCAAAGTTTCTGCACCGCTGAAAAGTCCTGCACCATTCAATTCAAAACTGGGCACAGTGATCAACCTGCATCGCTTGCTGCGATTTTGATGTTCGCCCTTCCTTGTTGTAAGCCGGCCACAAACGCCGCATTGATACGGGCGAATTTTGTAGCAAGCTACTACATGACTCTCGAAGGTCGTTTTTCTGCTGAATTCGATAGATTGCTAGCGGCCTTTTAGATCAATTAACCAATAAAACGTTGAAAGCTTCTTGGATACGATGATTTCTTTCTTGCACCGCTGACAAGCCATGACTTCTCCCTCCATTTTCGCCTTCAAAAGTTGATCGCTTTCCACAGTTGTGCTGACAAGTCCATCGTTCGAATAGACTGGTTCGTTGCACGGTTGAGTTTCAAATTCAGAATTTACAGAATTGGGATCAAAGCTCTGAGTTTTCGCTCTAAATCCCACCGTCAATTCTGCCAGTGCCGTAAAGGCCTGTGTGGGGAAGCAAAGGCTGGGATTTTGGTGCTGTAGAATGACGGCATGAAGCGCTGCTTCGGAGGGGTCGGTGGCAGAAAATTGGCAGTCCGTGCAGAGCCATCGAGGGGAGGCAGAAAATTTGCCCAGGTGGATTCGGGTGAGGTGGTTGGGCAGCTGGGAAGGCGTTAAGTCTAACAAGCACTGAGAGCAGCCCATGCCTCACAGTTGGGACAATCAACTGAACATTTGTTTGAAAGACTTTTTGTGTATTCTGCTCTATTTGCTCAAGGGCCTAAGATGGGAACAAAATATAACGAGTAGGTTAATTTTTTGCACAAGAAAGATTGAATTCCACTTGATTTTAAAGCATTGCTTGCTCAACTTTGTGTGCTTCATAATCGATGTGTGCTTCTTTGTTTGCTGTTTTCGATCATAATCGATGTTTGCTTTTTTGTTTGGCATTTTATTCAAATTGTGCAAGGGCTGACACCACACCACACCACTAAGACCATTGGTAAGTAGGAGCTGGAAAGGGTATACAAAGGCATATTGAAACATGGAAATATTGAGTAGCAGCCCCAAGGGTGAAGTGAAGTTGTAGATAAGGCTTTAGTCCCAGTTGACCCTGTAGAAGCCTCGATGAAAAGTGGGTATAGACGAAGTTGGTTTAAAGTTTTCCATGAGGTTGTTCTCAAAGGTTTCTGGCTGCTCCAAAGGTCATGTTCCAGAACGACGGCTCAAGATTGTGACGCATTACTCGCAGGGAAATCTCCGGCGAGAAAATATCTGCAATGAAGGTTGAATATGATATGGAACTTTCATTAAAGTGGTTAAATTGGACGAGCAAAAGGTTATTGACAACATGGAACAAGAAGATTATAAATGATTTATAACGTGTTAAGCAATTTCGATCTTCATACATGTTGACAAAGTGAGACAATTGGTAGAATTTTGACACTCCATACCCCGGCAATATGCGATACGGTCACAGGCGCTCAGGTTGCTGGAGCCTGGAATGTCGATGGATGGACTGGGAAATGGTACGGGGGAAAGGGTACTCGATGGTCAGATGTTTCACGAGGTCTTTTAAAGAAGGTGCCAGAGTATTTTTAGCAATAGTCGCTGACTGTTAATGAATAGTGGTTAAAAGATAGGAGTGAAGAATTGTGACTTGCATGCCGAATTTGTTGATTTTGAGGGTGCACTGGCCGTCCGGACTGTTTTCGTGGTATGCATTGCGACAGTTACAGGAGTAACCTAGGTTCTTTGTCAAAGGTGTCCGCTAAGCGCTGCAGCTGTTCACTTGTGGGATCCTTCACCATCTCCTGGCACTCTGCAAATTCCATTGCATTGGTGCATGGGCTCTGCACGGGTTTGACTAGCTTAAAATGGTTGGCTATGATTGGCGATTGGCTATGATTGGCAAGTCCGGCTATTGTGGCACCTTATTTCCTGAATGAAACATCAGACTGGACTCTTAGCAGAGAGCAGTTGTGCAAAGCATTTGATGGGCAATTTGAGCGTCTGTGCCTGTTGCCTCAGCTAACTACTTTTTAAATTAGGCATTATTTATATCTGGTACCATTGGCAGGCCAAATGTGGGCCTCTTTTCTCCAAAATTTGGAATTGCCTCGAGTAAAAAGTCAAGGAAATACAATTTCTACTAGTGGAATCTGCTGCTTGGTCAGTTGCATTTTGTTTTTGGCGCGCAGTTCAGTGTCTCTTTCCATGCGCGCCCAAAAACAAAATGCAGATGACGCAGCAGATTCCACTAGTAGAAATTGTATTTCCTTGACTTTTTACTCGAGGCAATTCCAAATTTTGGAGAAAAGAGGCCCACATTTGGCCTGCCAATGGTACCAGATATTTCTCCCACTTTTTATATATATTATAAAATGTAAAAGTAAAATTTGATATTGTTGGCTATATATTTAGTTAAGATTTTATTAGATAAATCAAAAAGTGAATAAAAAAACTTATTTGAAAAATATAACGAAAAGGAACAATTCGAAAATGAAAAATATTATGCAAATTCATTGGAAAATTAACATATTTTTGAGAATTTTTCTTGTCTTAAACTCAGGGGAATCGATTTTTGGGAACAAGGAGTATTATTTTTGGTCTGCCGATGGTACCACATATTTCTCCCACTTTTAAGATAAAAAAATAAAAGAATAAAATAAAAGGATCAAAGAAGGTTTGAACCTGGTCATCTCTGAATCGAGTCAAATAGACAAGCCACTTGACCACACAGCCGCACAACTTCCTTTGTAGACTTAGACCATATTAATTGCTCAGAATTACCATTGAACCTTGCCAATTGATGCCTTAAGTACAGGCCGATTGAATACCTACTATCGTCCATAGAATAGATGCGGAGAAGAAGAAGAAGGAGAAGAAGAAGGAGTTCGGACAAATGGTTTTGAGTGATTTTCTAATGATTGCTGCAAGTTTTGGGCGATTTCTCGCGAGTTTTGGACAATTCGATGATGCTCTTTCTAATGCAAAAAGAATCAGAACGATTGGATTCTTCTGTGAGGAGCAGGAGCCTTATCAATTTTAAGATCTAGCAATAACCCCGAAAACGTACACCTTGGTCGAAAAGAGGGGCTGGGCGCTGACGGTCGCTATGCTCCCTCGCGCCAGCCCAATATGGGGTTTTAGGAGGAACGAAATATTGCTTCAAATATCTTCACTAACTGGGCTCATACTTTTCATCGAATCATCCGAATTCCAAGTTGTTTGAAAGCAAGACTAAGAAAAGCTAACTGCTTTTTGGCTTGGCCTAGCTGGAGTGCGTTGATGGGGAAGGAGCAGGTGTACAGGGACAACGGGTCGCAGTCCTTCAGGGCTGCATCCAGGCACTCTCGGCAGGTCCGATCCGGCTTTGACAGCGAATTTGGCGAGGCATCAGCCCATCGCGACAGTTGCAAGTAAAAATTTTGAATGGTGATTGTTGTGATTGGTGATTCGTAAAGCGGAATGGGCTGGGTGGGGAACTGCAATCTAGCAGGGTCCGGGTAGCGGTGTAGATAGGGTTTGACGCATTCAGGCATGGATCATGGCCAGTGGGGGGTTAATGGTATTTTTGAGGCCGTTTTCCGTTTCCATACAATTACGTGCGGGTTGCTGGAGGTCATCTGTACAATTACGTTGGAAGGCATTTACAAGCGTTCCATTGGAATTTGGGTTTACCATGCATGTCGTGCGTTTGTACCATTTACCCATGGGTCTAAAATTCTACTACAAAAATTTACTGGAAAACTAGCTCAAATGAACACGTGGGCTGCCTTTAGACCAGTAATTGACCTAAAAATACCAAAACAATGATAAAATGTAGCAGAGTGCTAAAATTCATTCACAAGTTGTCTTTTTGCCTGTAAAAGGAGCTCAAATTCTGCGAAATTTAGGCCTGGCTGGAGGGGTCATGGGTAAATGCTATATTTCTATTTTTCCATCCAAGCATTTACGTTTTGAGCACTAATTTTGAAATTTCCATGGCATTTTCATACATTGGCAAATGCATGTAAAAGCAACTTTTTTTTACGTTTTTTTTTACGTTTTCCGTGTAACACGTTTACGATTACCCATCACTGATCATGGCACTCGCTGTCTGTAAGTTTTGAATGGCGGTTGGATGAAATAAATCGCTAAATGTTTAGAAAGAAGTCAAGAATGGTTTTTGGAGCATTTCCATAAATACGTATTTTGTTGCGTGAAAATTTTTCATTAATTTCCATCCATGGCCAATAATTTAAATAATTTCCATTCCCAATTATATTTCAGCAATTTCCATCCCAACATTTCGCCCACTGTTTAGATTAGGTGAAGCCGAAAGCTAAAATCGGTAAATAGCTGACAAGAAGATACCGGGAACTGTTGCTTAGGCAGTTTATGTTTCAAATTTTTATTCTATTTAGAGGATGATTAAATAAAGCCAATGATTGTTGCCCATGAATGATCTCTAACTTAATCCTAAGTCAGCGTTTTTTTGAAGTCTGGGCCGTCAAAACTCCTTTTACGCGAATCCAACTAATGGCTCATAACGGAGCACTATTTGTCAAAGCTGATATTTACGTAGCCTTACTTGCACTCACACGTCCACCCAGCCCCATTTGCACTTCTAAGTGAGAGACTGCCTCGGCGGCAGATGGCATCACGGAGCCGCCTGGCTGTTGACTTTCTTTTATCGCCATACAAATTTTAGAGTTACTAAACCACAAGAAATCAATGAGCTGGTCGATTGGGGTCTCTTATCAGATGCATGAAACATCGGAGCTCTGGCTAGCTTTGATAGGCTATGGATAGAGAAGCAAGCGGGACCTTGCTAAGAGTGGGTGGTGTAGATGAAGGTTACGTGAGGGGAGCAGTGATTGAGGTTGGCCTCTGCACACTCGTCCACACCTGGCCTGACTCCGCTTGGCCAATTGGCGAGAAGTTCACGAATGCACTGGCGGATGAATCCAGAGTCCCTGCAGGACCAGTCTTTGATGGAAATGTTCGCAACGCGAAGGCAGCTGGGCTGGTTTAATGGCTATATCTGAAGTAGGTTTCTTCCTACGACATGTTGAACACTCCCGGACTTTTTCAAAAAAGTCCGGGAGTGTCTCGGAGGGGATTAAGCTTGAGATGTAGTAAAAGCAATTTAATATAAGGATGAAACATAGCGAAACTGAGTGGATGCGCAAGGGAGGAAGAACACTCAGCATTAGCGAGGCAGTTGTGCGCAGTGGTGCGCAAATGGAAGTAATGAATGTTGGACCGGAAACTTCGCGAAGCTGAGAGACAGGGGGCGGGGCAAGAGCGCAGCGACGAAGCGCAGGCAGAGGGGCCGGGGAGGCCCCGGAGCGTAGTCGCTGTGCTCTCCCCCGCCCCCTGTCCCTCAGCGGAGCGCATAGGGGTCAAGCGTGGCAATCTATATTTTTCAGGTCAGTTTCCATTTTCTCCTACATTTATTTTCCATTTGCTCATCACTGGTTGTTCGTGCCGCGAGCGCACTCGTCAATCTCCTTCTTCTGCCAAAGGCGGCTGGGCTCTTGTTGACTCAGGCGCAGATGAAGCCGTGGTCTGTGCACCTGGCCAAACTCCACTCCAACTTTCTAATCGCAGCAGCGCTTCAATTGAGGTGGAAAAATTTTACGTTGTAACTCCTTTTCACTTTGATTTTGGGTAAAGCTGGTGTTATTTTCGTTCATTTATGATCCATTTCGTTTTTCTATTTTATTTTTCTTCTATTTAAAAAGGGGTTTCAATAAAATGTTTGTAGAGCTTTGTGCAGAAAAAGTTGTTGTGAGTGCGCAAGATGTTTTTTTGGCAAAAAATATGTCTGAGAAAAGAGCGGACAAAAACTAATGATATGGCGGGTGAACAAAATGCGGCAATTTTAATGGAGTACAGGACCGCTGACATTGGAACAACGAAGCGGAAAACACGTGATTTGAAGCTGAAGAGAGGATTTGAGGCAGAGGATGAGGCCTTCGTTGGCGGCAGCTTCGACCTCATCGGCGAGGGTGTTGAGAAAGGCGTTGCTGAGAAGGAGGAGTTTGTGCCGCTGAGCCCATTCCCAATCCTCTTCCAGTTTCTACACCCCGTTTTTACACCAATTCCTGGAAACCCTATTCCCTTTTTCATTCGAGGATAGATGCTACATGTTTGAAAAATCTGATAAATGCTTCACCGAGAAACCAAAAAAGGGTGCAAAATTGTTCAGGAATAAAGGTTAAGCCTAAAACAATTGATATCGAAGTAAACTAACAATTTCCAGTTGCTTGAATAGTCGTTGTTAGATGTATTCATTGGTCAGCATCATATTCAGCAAGTTCAGCAATGTTTGCTGAAACTTGTAAAACATTCCAACTGTGCAAATTGGACACATCAGCGTCAACCAGCATGTCGAACGAGAGCTATCAAGAGCTGAGAAGTCGCTTCTGAAGGTGCCTTCCACTGTCCTGCGGACTAGATACACGGGGAAGAGCTCCAATTCCACCGGCTTCTGTAATGTTTTGTTGATTTTTGCGCTTTGATTCAATCTTTCATTGTTCTAATATAGCATTGTGGGAAGAACCGAAGCAGAGTTGTCCTGGAAGCTGAGCTTGGAAGTAAAAAACTGGGAGCGAAGTCGCAGCACCTCCGCGTTGGCCCAGATTGAGCAGTCTCCGGAGCAGCGAATCTCCACCCTCTCACTCCCATCGTCCAGCTTCAACTTCATTCGGATTGGTTGGCGTTGATCGGATTGAGCAGACTCAGACGACTCAGCATTTCTTCGAGGACCGCGTGGGAGGCAAGAGGCGGCTGGTCGGCAAGCGCCTCTTTGCTCCAGTCACTTCTGTCGTAGAACCTGACTTTGAATTGTAGACGATTGCCTAGCGGGATTTTCTCGCCCGAGAAGACGACTCCCCTCCGGAAACTTGGAGCAGTCGATGCAAGAGGCTGGATAGCTCGTAGCACAGCTCGTAGCTCGATTCGAATATTATTTTCTTATTTTTCGTTTATGGTCCATTCTGTTTCTTAATTTATTTATTTTTCACCGCGGAGCGGCCCGAAGGGCCGCTCCGCGGTCTATAGAGGTTACTCAACTTTTGTCCTCATATATATGTATATATATATTTCTGGAAATGCTGTCCACGGGCGAATTCTCAACGGATCTTGACAAACTTTTTTTTTCCTGAAAGGTAATGCTATTTTAGGAAGATCTGGAGGGGTGGAACCGGTTTCCGAGCATTTGAAACATTACTTTTTTGGGTAGAAAGGTTTAAACATTGCAATATACAGTTTTTGCGCTGTAGCACCTGTAATCTTGAGAATTGCACAGACAACTTGAGTTTTTTTGTTCACAAGTCGTATATAACGATTCCAAATCTGTGCTTACTTTTGAAAATGGTTGAGAAACCACAGACTTGCCCTCTTGAGTGACAAACTTTCATGCATGACAATAGCATCAATAATTAGTAGCAGCTGAACGGCTGATAATTGAACTGAACACTTGAGTTTTTTTGTTCACAAGTCTTATATAACGATTCCAAATCTGTGCTTACTTTTGAAAATGGTTGAGAAACCACATACTTGCCCTCTTGATTGACAAACTTTCACACATGACAATAGCATCAATAATTAGTAGCAGCTGAACGGCTGATAATTGAACAGAACACTTGAGTTTTTTTGTTCACAAGTCATATATACCGATTCTAAATCTGTGCTTACTTTTGAAAATGGTTGAGAAACCACATATTTTTCCTTTTGAGATGCAATGTTCACATTCACAGCAGAAATTTTCCTTAAAATTAGGATTTTGCTACTTGTGAAGGTGCAAGCGCTCCGCGGTCACCTATTGCGCTTTGCGCCATATACTTGTTTAAAAAGGAGGTTTTCAATAAAATGCCAGACGAGGCCTTTTTGGCCCACTTGAATAACGCACCCCACAATTATCTATTTTGGTTATGAATGCTACAAAAGCAATCGTCAAGGTGCGTTGAAATGGAATGCCCCGAATTGCCATCACCTGTCATTAAGCAGAAAAGCTATTTAATAGCTTTCTTTTCAGTCGCTGCCGTCTCATTTAACTGAAGGCCGTGAATTTGTCTGCTAGCGATGCAACTGCTTGCTTTGTTCATGCCTCTGGTCTTTGCTACTACGCTCATTCTGGCCACTCCAACTTATAAACAGATGGTATAGTTATTATCAACGGTTTTGTCTAGAAAGAAAATATTTTTTTACTCCGAAAATATATTTTGCATGAAACTCGGTCTGCACTGTGTAAATGAATCATTGAATGGCTATCAGTATTAGCAACAGTAAGGAAACAATGTACAAAAGTAGAAGGCATAGGAAGTATTCGCCTTTTGATACTTTGATAAGTTTGAGCCATGTTTTAAGTTTGGCTTAAATATGATCACAATCTGCAAACTTCCAGGCTCACATAGCCTACCAGTCAAATCATCCCCTCAGGCTATGTGCAAGAAAAAATTGGGTCATCCTAAATTTGGCCAGCATTTATAACTTCATGCACGAAATAACACCATCAATAATTTCTGTGCTGCATAGGTTGGTTCATGGAATATGAACATGAATGTCGCTGCTTAAACGCTTGCTTTTGGTTCGCTGGTTTTTGGAACTGTTGGCTTAGAGCTAAAAATCCTAGTCTCTATAATAAGTGCAACCCGTTAAAACGTCCAACAAATTCAAGTGTCTGGAACACAAATTTCCAACACCTCCTTAAATGTCAGTTGTTGCCACAATTGAAAGCATTAACAGAAGCTGGGCAACGATGAGTTCCTGAAGGAGCTGAGGCGAGTAGTGCTGGCCAATCTTCGCCAACGACTTCCACCAAACCCCCTTCCTAAACCCCAATCCACTCTCCTGGAGCACTCCAGTTTCAACGACTGCTTCTGGAACCCCATGCAGTGCATACATCGCTAATGCAGCCAAAATCTCGGCGTTTCAGGGATATTGATCTGATCTCTGTGCGCGTAAATGTTCTTTTGGCTGCCATTGAGAGGCAATAAAATGAAAAAAGGGCAATCGCAAAAGCATCTTATGTTTGCTCAGGCTTTGCAAAAGGAATCAAAGCACGAACGAATGCGAGAATGTAAAAGATTTTTTATGCATTTTTATCACCGGAAAATTAACTGCACATTTTGCTATAATCAACTGTAAAATATCGTCTGCCTTTGCCCACGCATTTCCGAAATATCACCTGCATTGCTTCAGTTACGAATGAGGCAATTGAGTCATTCGGTTGCTAGGTGGCAAAAGCAGGCGCTGGGTTGTCATTTCTGGTGCCATTTCTGTCTGGCTTAGTCAAATGGCCTTCATGCTTGGCCAATGAAATCAGTATCTGTGATAAAAGTCAATATTTCTGAATAAAAATGAAATAAAATCCAAAAATTCTTTAGTCAGATGTCGTTGATTCTGGTTGAGTTGTGACTTTAGAATATGAGGTGGTAAACAAATTAATCCAACGGAATAACTACAAATATTATAGAGATGGTATACAGATGTTTTGGCTCACTCCTAGAACCCCCCCCCCCCCCCCCCCCCGAAGACTTACACCCCCCCCCCCGAAGACTTACACCCCCCCCGAAATATACACCCCCCCCCCGTAGATATACACCCCCCCCCCCCCCCCGAAGGGTACTATATTGAAAATTTTTTTATTGCCTTAACATACTTCTCTTTACATATCTCGAAATTTAAACTCACGGAATTTTCATGTAGATGATTAAATACCTACTTTTTTTACAAACATAGTTAGTCTATACCGGATGGCGGGATGGCGGGCGCATGCCTACCAGGAGTAGGGGCTTGTCCCCTACCAGGAGTACCTTTCAAGATTCCAACTCAAAAGCTTAGACGCATGCTCGTCCTCGACGAGGTCATGACTGTGGCAGTACCTACTAGTTAGTCTATACCGAGTTCATTGATGTTTTAAAGTGATCAACTCGGTAAGGACTAACTAGTAGGTACTGCCACAGTGAAAGGACGAGCCTTTTAGTTTTTGTGTTGGCTACGCCCTATATAGCGGTATAGACCAACTAGTAGCATGACGAACACGGTATAGACTAACTAGGTATAGACTCAGTAAAAAAGTAGGTATTTAGTTGTTTAGAAAAAAATTCCGTGAGTTTAAATTTCGAGATATGTAAAGAGAAGTATGTTAAGGCAATAAAAAAATTTTCAATATAGTACCCTTCGGGGGGGGGTGAATATCTACGGGGTGTGTATATCTTCGGGGGGGGGAGTGTAAGTCTTGGGGGGGGGGTGTAAGTCTTCGGGGGGGGGGGGGTTCTAGGAGTCAGCCGATGTTTTAGTTTCAGACAAATTCAGGTATTCAGATTGCCCTATTCAGCGGGTGCCCAAAGGCAAAATGCCAGCCAAGTTCAGCCAAATAAACCGCTCAGTTTCCCACACAGAACGAACTCAAAAACCAGTTCCCTTTACTGGCTTCAAAGTTGCTCAGCAGAGTGCCAAGAAACTCATCCTAAAGGCCTCCTAGACCCAAACCTACATGTGTGGAGAGGAAGAAGCCTGCAGCAGCCTTGTGGGAAGGGCAGAGGCTTCTGAGGGTTGGGCAGAGAATGTGGGTGAAAGGGTAAGCGATAGTTTGTCTATGTGCGCAGCAGGGTGGTGTCTGGCTTGGCTTGGCTGGTCTCCACCAGCAACACCGACCCCACACAGCGCTACGTACCACAAGCACTTAGGCCAATGAGCCCTTCCTCTGCGCACAGGTGCTTTGGGCTTAGGCTGGGGACAGGCTTGGGACTACGGGGTTGCTGGGTTTGGGAAGCAGATTGGAATAAGGGGGCTGTAGATGCGCTTTTTCATTCTATTCAATTGCGAACTAAGGGAGTCTTTCAAAATGTTGTCGGATGGGGAATCGCTTAGATTTCATGATGTGATTAGTTTTTGTGCGTTTGCGCTAAAAAAAAGGCTAATGCCTCCATGTGGCGTCACTGAGCCAATCCCATTCCTGGCATCCTATACCTGGCGAATTCATCAGCACCCTGCAACAGCAATGCGATTAGCTACTGCCTAATTTATGCCAAGAATTAATCTTGCCTGTCGCCGAGCCACTCTCTTCACTCAGTTTTGAGCAGAGCCACAAAAACCCTGTCTAGATGCATTGAGACGAAAAGCAGGGTCAGATGCTGCCCCATGACCGGTGGTCCAGGGCCTCAGATGAGGAGTCATTTCACTCTGCCGCCGAGTCCAGCAGCTTCGACAGTGTGGCTTCCTCTTCTGAGCAGCTTTCCTCCACCTGTGAAAAGTTAGTGGGCATGTTTTATTTGGACCTTTCATGGAATATTCCCCTCCGGATGTTTGCCGCTCAGTTTCAAAATTAGCACTTTTTCAGAGGGCACCCAGCGTCATTATACTCACTCAATCTAAGCCTAAGCCTAAGCCTGAACCTAAGCCTAAACCTAAGCCTAAGCTTAAACTAAGCGCAAGCCTTTTGGAAAAAAGGTACTTTTTGAAAGTGAACTGCAAAAGTCTGGGCCCGAATATTCGTCTTTGGAGCAGCAATATTCTTCTGTGCTTCAATGTCATGGCTTTTATAGAACCAGCTTCTTCAGAATCTTCTTCAGAATTGGTTTAGGTAGATTGCTGAAATAGTTCAATGAACTGGTAGTTTCTTTGAATAGCAGAATTAGATCTGCTGAAAGCATTTAGACGTAGAAAGCTTGCTGCCACTGAAAATATTGAGCTGCTTTCTTTGCGCTGAAAAACCTTAACTATTTTTAATCCATTTTTCGTTTTTTAAAAGACTCACGAATAATCAGGCAGAACATAGAAAAAGCGGTCTTCTGGAATAGGCTAAAACAAAAAAAGGATGAGTGGTGGAGAATGCGAGGATGCGCCTTTTGCCATAGCGGGCGCTAGATATTGAGAGGCGCTTGGTGGGAAAGAAAGGCTCCGGAGTGGAGAGAATCCTTAGCAGCTCATTTTTCACCCATCTTCCTTGTCCTCCTTCCCTTCTCTTAGCGGACGGCCATGACCAAGAGTTCCAGGTTTCAACAGTTTTCTATATAAAATTTGAAAATTGACGGTTGAAATTGACGATTTAAATATTCTATAATTAAATAAAAATTTAATTTAATATATAAATTGACGATTCGACAGACATTCTTGAAGTTTTGAAGGTACTAGAATTTCTGCTGAATTTAAAATTCCGATAAAATAGGTAGTTTTTGCTAATTAACTTTGCTAATTGATTTTTGCTAATTCTTATAATTTTAATAGATAATTATAATTTTTTGACAATTTAAAGAAAACAGGCTAAAATAAAAATTTTCAAAATTTTCAAAATTAAAAATATTATTTTGAAATAGAAATTATCCATAAAATGGTGAACAATTGCGCAGGCACAGCAGTCCCTACTGCCATCGTTGGCCCGGCATCCATCGTCCGGCGGTGACGATGCACGACTACGTCTACAGCCATGCTTTGCCCGCCAAGCATCCTCTGCATGCCTGTTAGAACTTTTTTTTGGAAAATTGCGTAGCTTAGATTTGAATGAAGGGGAACGGGGGAGGAGCCGAGAGAGCAAAAACGAACGATCAACAATTCCATAGTGTAAAGTATAGTGGCTGATAAAGGTTCTAAAATCAAGGCAGGCCATTAGAATAGAGGTTATTAAAAGAAAAAACCTTAAGTTTGACTTATTGTAAAAAGTTTAAAAGTGCGGAAACGTGCGATGACGAGTAAGAACAAGAAAAGGCCGATTGAAGGTGATGAAGGATTCTGCTGCTCCTGTGGCCAGTCTGTCTCGGAGTCCATTTCATTGCCTCTATCAAGGTATATTCTGTAGAAAAAATCCATGTCAAATAAAAAATTTTCATTGGTTTATCAGCGATATTCGAATTTAATTACATTCTTACCATAGCTTTGTATGTTCCACAGTTGCTTTTGCAGGTCTCTTCCCCAAGACTCGCAATGCAAACTTGTCCTCGACTCTCCCACTCTCCACGTAAAGTTAGCGCTTCTGCATCAATTGATGAAATTATTAGTTAAATTACGCTTAATTTTAATAACTCCTCCATAGCCATAAATTATTACTAAACACAGCTGATACATTGAAAATAATAAAATATATGCATCTTTTATCAAAATGTATTTTTCAGAAATCCGTTGCTTCTATGCAATCACAAGATTCTGCTCTTCTGCGGTCTGCTGGCACTGGTCCTGTCCTTTGTCATCCTTGGCCTTGTCATGATTTTCTACGCATAGCATCTGCAGTTGTTGGTGCAACATATTTTGCTTCATTCTGCATTCCGAAATGCCATGTCTATTTGCGCTGCCAGAAATATATATTTTTAATTGGATTGAATTCAGATGGGAGAAATGTCGAACTGGCAAATTTAGGAAAGCAATTCTTCACGCTAGGAAAAAAATCGATGTGAGTAAATTCCTGGATAAAGTGTCGGCAATTTGCTCAATGCGCAATTTCCGCAAAATTAGAGGGAGCTTAAAATTGAGGTAAAATTTATCGTATAAATTTTTCTCAAAGTTTTCCCAAGAAGAGTACGCCAAGAGTTGAAAACTCTAGGCGTTTTCCAAAAGAAATTCAGGGCTCTCAGCCGCTCTGGGGAGAGGGCGAGACTGGTTGTACCTGAATATGTTGGGTAATAACCAACAAATTGAGCGTTTGTATTTGCTTTATTTCCCCACCGCAACCCCAGGGATTTGAGCAATGATGTTTCTGGGTCGCACTTATTGACTTCGTAGCGCAGGGCAGATGATTGAGCCAACACCTAAAAGAGAGGACAAAACGTGCATCGGTGATAGAACCCTAAATTTTGTGAATGGGATATTTTTCTCAAGATTTATCTGCCGCTTTTTAATTTGTGTGATTAAGACAGCCTTTTTGAGAGGTGTGAGAATTTTTGGATGGCTGAGCACAAAAATTTTTGACCCCCCATTTTTATGATCGGATCTGAAAAAGGGGTTAATTTTATACTATGTCCTAGAATAAGAGCGTTCAAAATGACTCCGATGGCTCGCAATCGCTAATTGATTGAAAGTAGGTCGGCGCAGTAGGTCAAATTTGTGATTTTCAGACCCGCGACACAAAAATGGAAGTAGCAAGCTCAATACTCAATGAAATCCGTAAATTCCAACTATATGGCAACCCTGTAGATCTAAGATGGTAAGTGACACCTTTTAACCAAAGATTTTTCAAAACAATTTTAATGCTAAATATGATTTAAAATGAAAATCACGAAATATCAAATTTTCATTTTTTTCAAAATTGCTGATTTTCTGTGCCGTAACTACTTAGGCCAGCCTCAAATCTAGCATTTTCGTATTCTGCGTGAAATTTTGGTCTAGAAAATGTCTCATGTTCTCCAAAAAACTGCTGGCCTATTATGACTTTGCTCCGATTTATGTGCCCTCCTCTAGATATGCCCCATGTTATAGCATAGGGCACTTAAGGTAAGACAAAATTTTTGCACTAAAAAACTTCCTACTCATCAGGAAACCAATATTGCTCAATTTCCTCTTATGAGCTAACTACTTTAAGCCTTACGCAGGTATTAAGCAAGAAAAATTGCTGGGTTTTAGTTTAAATTTATGAAAATTATCCAAAGCATGAGGGCAGGTCAAGAATTAGCCCTATGCTATATCATAGGGCAAAATTGACGAAAAAATTTTGTGTCTTGAATTTTGATTCCAATGGCCTAAATCGATCCTCTAGCCTCAAATACACCCAAAAATATCATTTTTGTGCTTAAATTTAGATTATTTCAAAGTCTCATAATTTTGACTTTTTCCTTAGCTTGGGACAAATTTAGCCAAAAATCTTGAAAAAGTCAAATTTCTAAATACTTAAAATTTGGACACAAAAATGATATTTTTGGGTGTATTTGAGGCTAGAGGATCGATTTAGGCCATTGGAATCAAAATTCAAGACACAAAATTTTTTGGTCAATTTTGCCCTATGTAGGGCATGTAGGGCATAGGGCTAGTTCTCGACCTGCCCTCATGCTTTGGATAATTTTTCATAAATTTAAACTGTAACCCAGCAATTTTCTTGCTAAATACCTGCGCAAGGCTTAAGGTTAGCTCATAAGAGGAAATTGAGCAATATTGGTTTCCTGATGAGTAGGAAGTTTTTTAGTGCAAAAATTTTGTCTTACCTTAAGTGCCCTATGCTATAACATGGGGCATATCTAGAGGAGGGCACATAAGTCGGAGCAAAGTCATAATAGGCCAGCAGTTTTTTGGAGAACATGGGACATTTTCTAGACCAAAATTTCACGCAGAATACGAAAATGCTAGTTTTAAGGCTGGCCTAGGTAGTTACGGCACAGAAAATCAGCAATTTTGAAAAAAATGAAAATTTGATATTTCGTCATTTTCATTTTAAATCATATTTAGCATTAAAATTGTTTTGAAAAATCTTTGGTTAAAAGGTGTCACTTAACACCTTAGATCTACAGGGTTGCCATACAGTTAGAATTTACGGATTTCATTGAGTATTGAGCTTGCTACTTCCATTTTTGTGTCGCGGGTCTGAAAATCACAAATTTGACCTATTGCGCCGACCTACTTTCAATCAATTAGCGATTGTGAGCCATCGGAGGCATTTTGAACGCTCCCATTCTAGGACATAGTATAAAATTAACCCCTTTTTCAGATCCGATCATAAAAATGGGGGGTCAAAAATTTTTGTGCCACCGATTCTCAAACCTATCAAAAAGGCTGTCTTAATTTGGCCCAGTATCAAGCAGAATTACAAATGAAGTAAGCCCGTCATACCGCTGGTCAGAAAATAATCTGCTACAGTGTCTAGCAGAAGTTGCGCAGTATCAGGTAATGCTTTCCTTTTTCGAAGACTGAATGATTTTGCAGAGCTTCGCTTAATTTGGCAAACGAGGGAGTATGTAAGGGTTTTTCTAATGCCGAGGATATCGATCAGAAACACAATAGATAGCGTATGTATGGTATGTATTCTTAAGACGTCTCCAACGTGCGCATTTCTGAAAAACGCTACCTGACATGCCCGAGTTTTATAATTGATGTGAAATGGCAGTAAAGTGCCCCTCCCTCAGCTCTGGCTCCTCTGCAAATTGCGAGAAAATCTTTCGCCTTTTACTAAAGATTTCCGTGCAGAGGAGCTTTATGAGTACCTAATTCTTTTTTGGAGCCTTCATTCTGATGAGGGCTATCTAAACTTATCGATCTCTGTACATCGAGACCAATTTTAGGTCATTTCACCAGCCTTAATTCAATTATAAATTGCTTGACTGATAAATGTTGTATGATATGTTTTATTAAAACGTCTCCAAAGTGTGCAGTTTCGAAAAACGCTACCTGATATGCCCGAGTTTTACGATTGATGGAAAATGGCAGAAATGTGCTCTTCCCTCAGCTCTGGCTCCTCTGCAAATTGCGAGAAAATCTTTCGCCTTTTACTAAAGATTTCCGTGCAGAGGAGCTATATGAGTGCCAAATTCGTTTTTGGAGCCTTCATTCTGATGAGGGCTATCTAAACTTACCGATCTCTATTTATTGGAACAATTTTAGGTTGTTTCACCTGCCTAATTTCTTTTTTAAATTGCTTAACTGATAAATGTATGGTATTTATTCTAAGACGTCTTTAAATTGTGCAGTTTCGAAAAACACTACCTGACATGCCCGAGTTTTACGAATGATATAAAATGGCAGAAAAGTGTCCTTCCCTCAGCTCTGGCTCCTCTGCAAATTGCGAGAAAATCTTTCGCCTTTTACTAAAGATTTCCGTGCAGAGGAGCTATATGAGTACCAAGTCCCTTTTTGAAGCCTTCATTTCGATGAGGGCTAACTTAACTAATTGACCTCTATGCAAATAGGCGTTTTACCAGCCTAAATTCAATTATAAATCGCTTGACTGGTAAAATGGTGTTAAGTGGGTATTTAATCTTTTAGATTGATCCAATCATAGCTGCTAGCATGTCGTCAGCTGCTAGCTTGACGACATGAGTTTGTGCATCGTTAGACTGTTGACGTAGTAAATCTGTATCCAACAAGATCACCGAAAACCAATGTATAAATGGCCAATAATTTTTAAAACCTAGACAGCTGCAAATGTTTGCATAATAAACGAAAAAATCAGCAGCATCTTCATTGTAATTTTACTTGCATTTTGAACAATTTTAAACTTTCATCCAATTCTAGGCAAATCAAAAAAAAATTCATGTGAAAACTTGAATTGTAGCTACCTCATAATAGCGGAACGTGTATAAACGCATACTGCTTCGGTCATGGCTTTCAGAAAAGTTTTCACTAATAAAGTGAACGCTTACTATCGCCTAGCCATAATCAACATAGTCAAGTAACGTTTCCAAGGAAATTGCGTCTCCAATGATGACCTAAGTTCTACGCCACTTTACAGAGAGAATTTTATTCTCATTCAAAGCTAATTCATTCGTTGACTCTTAACCAGTTTCCCAAAGCAAGAAACAGGAAATCAATAGCGATATCGGGAGTCGTAGTATTGGCCTCCGTAATAAGCTGCCTGTCTAGCTGGGTACACCTACAAAAAGCAGAAAAATATATTGCAAATAGAGAACAATTTCAAATAATTTTTTATAATTTATCAAAACTGTACCCGCTGCTGAGAAGCGTAGACCGGCTGCTGGCTCTGCATGGCAACCCCGTTTTTCTCTGCAAGTGAATCCTTATACCTATTAGAAACTGAGCTAACCCTCAACAAGCTCTCAGCTGCTATTTGAATTCGTTTTTTAAACTATTCTCGATCCATCTTAATCATTAAAAGAAAACAACTCGTGCCAAATACTTGCCGATAGGTTACAGCTTTGGTTACAGCTTACTACAGGTATGACAAATAATTATCTTATAAAAAGTTATTAAATAACGTATTAAAATAATATAAAATAAAAAAAATAATATACAGGGCCCCCCGCTAAAAAACCACCATTTTTTGCAGGACCAATTCCACCAACTTTTTCAGCAAAAACCTATGTTACACTCAACAACAAACTTATAGATAAAGCTCTTCTAAGCAATTTGCACATATTTAGCCCAACTTCTGTTAAAGCTTTGGGTCGAAAAAGTAATGATACACCTTAAAAGGCCTAAATGACTAGTTTTTAAGCTTCAAATGCCAGGAAATATCAAACAATTGCAATAAATTGGAATATTTGACCATAGTGAGATATGTCTGAATCTCAATAATAATTAAGGCTCAAAAATACGCATTCAGCAATGAATTACTAAAAGGGAATTCAAAATCGAAATAAAACCAGGTTTGGGGCTGTTTTGGCCGTTTTTGCCTTTTTAATAATAACTAATCATAATAAAGTTTTGAGGCCAAAGAGATGACGTGTGTAAACTAAAGGGTTCTCAAATAATACAATGAAGGTATTCATAGGTACTAAAAGTGTGCTGAAACTGACACAATCAATTTTTATTGAAAAGTTATCATTTTTGTTTTTTCTAAAAATGGCAGGAATGTTTCACCCCCCTATAGGGGGGGGGGGGTCATATCCGGATATGGTCCCCCTCTGTATCCGGATATGGCCCCCCTCTATATCCGGCTACAGCCCCCCCCCCCCCTATAGTGGGGGCCATATCCAGGCTGGCTAATTTTGGTTGTAAGGTGTTCAATTGCAATTGGTCTCGAGATTGTTCAAATGTACAAATCTGCATGTGAGGCATTTAATTGGTGCAATCGGTCTCAAAATTCGAATTTTTTGGCATGACATTTTCTATTGATCGATGTTTGATGAAATAAATGTTCGACTGAATATAATAGACTGGGGTTAGTGAAACAATTTTGGTTCAAATTGATCAAAATTCGATTTCCAGATGCTCCAAAGGTGAAATAAGTAGGTGTTAGAAAAGTGACCATGAAAAATACTTTCTCTCTGCTCTTATTCTTAGAAGAATGCGCAATTTTCAGAATGCGCAAATTTTATAACAAAATACCAAAACAAAATAACATTAGACCAATTGCACTAAGAACACCTTAGAACAAACATTTGCCAGCCTGGATATGGCCCCCCCTATAGGGGAGGCTGTATCCGGATATAGAGGGGGGATGACGCAATAACCAGCGAGCAGTTTGGCGGCTTTTTTGTCACGGAAGAACTGGTAGCAGCGAAAGCAGACGCTGAACCACCACAGCTCCAGCGCCAGAAATATGGCGAAGAACACTACCACCACTATTCCGGCGCCCAGCCAAGCCCATCGGGTGTCCACCTTTGCAAATCCACCAATCCACAAAGGCAGATTGAGCAATGAAATTCAAAAATGTAGGCGTGACAAAAAACTAAACAAAAAATGAATTTAGGCTGAACATTGTTTTCGCCGAGTGCTTGAGAAAGCTGGTTGAAGCCGCGTTGCTCGTCCACGGACATGCGGGCTCGGTTGGGGTCGTTGTTGACGGCGCCGATGATGAGGAAGACCAGGGCCACGATGAAGCCGATGACGAGCAGGATTATGTTCAGCACCTGTTTGATTGGAGCATGGGCAGGGTGTTAGTCCTCAGGCATTAAGAGAGCTTTTCTGAGAAGGTGAAATATCTTAAAAAGGAGGACGGACAAAAATTTTAACCCCCCTTTTTTATATTTTTTATGAAAAGTACACATGTTTTTAAGACTTTTGGTAGAGTATGACTGGTCAAAACTCAAAATTCGATTTTTGGCTAATTTTTGAAGTATAAGAAACGGCCTATTTTTTAATCATCTATAACTCACGATCTGCTAAACGGATTTTCATGATTTGACCACCAATCGAACCGTCTCAATGAGAATAATATTTTGTTTTTTTTGTTCATTTCTCTACGATCATTTCCTGCCGAGTAATTCACCAAAAACCAGTTTTTCAGTTTTCAAAATTTTGAAAAATTTATAGTTTCGAAGTTAAAATTTCATTTGCGCCAGACGAGACCCATTTTTTCTGAAAATTCAGGTAATTTTACATATAAGTACCATTCCATAACTTTAAAAGCCTTGGACCATCAGAGATATTTGAGTTTCAAAATGAAAATGCCCATTTTGCCCCTATGTTATAGCATAGGCAAAAAATGAGCAAAATATTTTTTGTCTCTGAATGCCAATTTTTTGGCTCAATAAATTTCTTCTGACCCGTATCCATCTAGCTTTGTGGTTTTTAGCTTCAATTTTATCCTTTGAATGCGATCATTTTGACTGCAACTTTTCATATGCTACAACACTGCCTATGCTACAGCATAGGGAAAAACAATAACAACATTTTTATGCTCAAAGGACAAAATTGAAGCTAAAAACCACGCAGCTAGATGGATACGGGTCAGAAGAAATTTATTGAGCCAAAAAATTGGCATTCAGAGACAAAAAATATTTTGCTCATTTTTTGCCTATGCTATAACATAGGGGCAAAATGGGCATTTTCATTTTGAAACTCAAATATCTCTGATGGTCCAAGGCTTTTAAAGTTATGGAATAGTACATATATGTAAAATTACCTGAATTTTCAGAAAAAATGGGTCTCGTCTGGCGCAAATGATATTTTAACTTCGAAATTATAAATTTTTCAAAATTTTGAAAACTGAAAAACTGGTTTTTGGTGAATTACTCGGCAGGAAATGATCGTAGAGAAATGAACAAAAAAAACAAAATATTTTTCTCATTGAGACGGTTCGATTGGTGGTCAAATCATGAAAATCCGTTTAGCAGATCGTGAGTTATAGATGATTAAAAAATCGGCCGTTATTTATACTTCAAAAATTCGCCAAAAATCGAATTTTGAGTTTTGACCACTCATACTCTACCAAAAGTCTTAAAAACATGTGTACTTTTCACAAAAAATATAAAAAAGGGGGGTTAAAATTTTTGTCCGTCCTACTTTTCAACCACTCACAAAAGCTCTCTTAAAACAATTTTGTCAAAAAACTAAACTAAAAAACATTCTAGCCAAAAAAGGTAGGAGAAACCTGAACGATGAGGTGCGGAATGCAGAGCAGTGCGTTCTCCAGGCACAGGGCCGCGATGAGGCAGATGAGAGCGATCACGAACAGAATCCCCATCACTGAGGAGACTGCAAGCTTTGTCTCTGCTTATTTTGCTGCATGAGTCCTCCTTTTATGCCATTTCTTTTTGGCAGGAAAATAGTTTTCTAGAGAGCCAAAAGTTTCAGCAATTTTTTGAAATTTTCTTGAAAAATTTGGCATAGGAAAGGAAGCAAGGGAAATGAAGCCAACCGATGAAAGAAGGCAGGGACTGGCCCGCCTGTCGCTCGCCCAGGCCCGGAGCCACAAATTTGGCGATCTCAGAGCCCGGTGTAGAGGAAGACCAGGATGACCTCGATTACCGCGATTATCGCCGTCCCCGTCTGCCGGCAAATTTCAAACTGCTTCAGCAAGAATGTCCAGCAAATCACAATAAGCTGTGGCTCATCTATGGTCATCAGCAAAAGACATAGGCCAACAAGACATCCGCTAGGGGTGCTTCAGAATTCCCAGGTAATTTTCCAGTGCCTTACTAAATGAGCGGACTAGGAACTAGAGAACCTTGACATGACAACAGCCACAGCAGCAGCGCCATCGCGGTGACCGTGGGTCGAAAAACACTGGCTTTCTGGCCATCTCCTCTAATGTCCCTTCAACCACTATCGAGCAGTTTCAAACGTAATCGAGCATTTTCAGTTTGCATCCCAGTTCAATCCCAGTTCCACAGGCTTTCAAAGCTCTCGCCTTCTTTCCCTAACATTTATCTCTAAACAGATAGCTGGAAAAAGAGGGGGGAGGCAAGAGTTCGTCCACTCGTGACTCAGTGCACAGCACCTAGGCCATCCCCTCCAGCCCTCTCAAAACCCGACGGGAGTTTGCTTTCTGCTGAAGCACCGCTGGGTGTGTGCAGTGCAGAGGAGGCAGAGGATTGGAGGGGAGGGGCCCTGCTTGGTGTCAGGGGAGACAAATTGGAGTGCCCCGCCCGCCCCTTTCTTCGCCTAGGAGTCGGCTCCAGTGCGGGAGAGGACAAAAGGCCAGCCAGAGAGGAGGTTTCCGGGGGCGTTGACAGAAGCGGGGCGCGTGAAATGACTGCCGCACGAAGGCTGCTGTTTGCCGAGCCGGGGAGGACTGGAATTGAGGCTTGACTCATGTCGAAGCCCTCCTCCTCTCCGCCTTTTTGCGCCTGCCGCTATGAGAGTGTCGGAGAAATGGCGGGGCATGCGTTTTTGCTGGTTTTTGGAAGGGATTTGGCCGCGATTTTAAATTGATTTTAGAAGGAAAGGTAACAAGCGTTAACTTGAAAATATGTGGGAAGTAAAAAGCAGATGGCAAAACCACATGGGAACTGGTGAGTGGTGATATGATGTGCTCGTACTATTACTTTCACGTTTTATCTTAGTTCGAATTCCAAGCCTTCTTGATCGCATCCATTACTCTTTGTTCCTCAGCTAAGAAACAATTTTAAATCGAATCTTGTGAAAATGAGGCTTCAACCATTCGAAAAGGCTTCATTATTCCTACAAAACCTCAAAACGACGGCAGTGCCTCTTTTCTTCAACAAAACCTCCTAATCTTAAAAGTTAATGGGGTCGTTCTGGTTACAAAGCTTCCTTTCGAAACATTTACTCACCCAATACCAAAGATCATCCCTTCTTCCCTGTCAAGCACGTCTCGACACACTGCTGGCGACTGTCAAAGCCTCCTTGGAAGGACTCACACTTGGGCGCCGGACGACAGACCAACTTTCTCCTCCCTCCACTCTTCACCAGCAACGTGTACCTGCAATTCAACAAATTTCACAAAAAAAACTTAAAAATCCCGGTCAGCACCATCCCAGCCCAGATGGCTCGTTGCAAAGGCCGCTGCCAGATTTCATGATGGCATTCAGGAAGAGCTTGCGACTGAGTGGTTTGCAGGGCCCTTTGCCTCCGCGCCGTTTCTGCCCTGCGCAGTCGGTAAGGTCCGATAGAACAGCTAGGAGCAGCAGGAGGAAGAGCGTCTTCATCCTTTGGCCTACGTTGATGGAAGAATTGGTTGGTGGATTGGAAGAATACGTTGGTGGATGAATGATTGTAAAGGATGAATTGTGGAAAGTTTGCTTGAATGCTGAGCGTGAGCGCTGGAGTCTGGGAAAAAAATTATGCACTTTGAAGGCTTGAAATGTGAAGTTTGTTGAAGGCAATGTAGGTGAGATACTGAAATAAAATTTTTGTTGAGAAGAATAGAAGTTATGAAGTGAATGGATTTTGCAGAAAAAATATAGAGGGCTCAAAATATGAGCACATTTTTTTATTCTTTCTTACCTCGCCTACGTGCGACAAATCTAAAAGAACAGTAAATTTTCAATTTTTCATGCACACACCTTTCATACATCAATAGTACAGGCGAGCACATATTTTCTGAATCCTACTGGAATATCTCAGAATGGTCCAGTCAATGTGAACTCGTGGACGGGTGGACTTTCGTTTTCTTCTCCACGCAGGGCGGATATGCAAAGGGTGTGTAGGAGAAGGAAATAGATGGGGCGGGGGTGGGTGGTCCAATTGGCAGGCGATGTCCGATTACACGATCCAAACCTCGCCTCTCCTTCGACAGGGAATCTGCGACGTTCCTCATTCATCCCAGATGCACTGCTCTGGATACTGAGCCAATCTCGCCTATGCTCTGCCCGCTTCAGCTCTGGCTCACCAACTGCCTTTGGCTTGCGGCACTTGCGTAAGTAAAGGAGAAAAGTGTACGTAGTGAATTCATTTTTTCGACCTAGCAAGTCACTTTGCTGCAGTTAATATTTGTATGTTTTAGTAGCTTTCATTTCTAGCTGAATCGGATAACTTTTAATTTTTACTTAAATTCGGAGCACTCGGACTTTTTCCAACGAAATAGCTTCGTGTGAAGGAAAGCAAACTAGTATTTGTTCGCAACTCCATCAATATTGCCTGCCAATTTTTCAACCAAAATGCTAAAACACACCTGCCCCTGATGACCAATTTTAATTCCCTTTATTTGCTGTTTACTATCAGCGTCGTCTGCAGCCTTTTGTGGTAAATTCAAATAAAGAAATAAAAAAAAAATTAAAATAGTAAAAAAGAAAAATTTAAAAATTTCTGAATTTAACTTTTTTGTAGCGCTCTGCGCATGAAGCCATCTCATAATCAGCGGACATTGCTGGTTATGGAAGGCCAGCACTCCGAGCACGCTCTTCAATTGGTCGAAGAGGATGAGGGACTGGGCTGCAGCCGTCTCTACACCCAAGGCACCAGCTATCTCACCCTGGACAACTGTGACGGTGTGCTCAAAGGTCCTTCTGCTTTGCTTCCAATGCCCCAGAGGATTGCTAGGTCCGACGGCCATTCGTTTGATTGCGTTTGCACATTTCATATGGAGTTTGAAATAATTTCCCTTCTTTTGTTTACAAACTCCCGCCTCGTCATCAGCCGAAAATTGTTTATTTCATTTGGAGCACAAACCTCTGCAACATGGCCATAGCCAGTGAACATAAGGTAGAAAATTTAACAAAACATAGTAAACAAATTGCCAGTGAGCGGAGTGCTGGGGAGTCGGGCTTTTGAGGCTGCTTCACTGGAGTCCTTGGACCTCTTGTCGAAATCCAACCGAAGCCTTAGCCTCAGTCCAGAAAGGGTGCAATTCAGAGGCGGTACATCGAGTTGCCTTCTCTGCCGGATGGAGGAGCTGTGATTGGTTGCAGAAGAGGATGAGAGGAAAGAACGACGTCCTCTGCGCGTCAAAAGAGCTATATCGAGGTATTCGGTTATTAGAATTGATGCACCTACTTGAATTCGTTGTTTTTTGTTCGTATCTTTTTTATGGATTTTAAATATTCCACGAGATGCTTTGGGCATCCAAAGGTATCAGTTCTAAGACTAACTCCGATTACGGCATAGATTTTGAGGGTATGAAAATAGAGCTGCATTAAATATCGTGCACCAATGCCTTTAAGAGGCGTTTTTTGATAGGAGCACGAATGGGAGACCCATGGATTTTCTGACCCCCCTTTTTTATCATGGGAATCAAAAGATCTATAAGTAAGAAGTAAAATTCATAGATATACTTGGGGTCGAAACTCAATATGCAGGTCAGGACAGCTCTGCCAAGTTAGAGGTCGCAAAATTTGAGTTTTTGGCGATTTTTCCCGTATAACTCAAATTTCAGACTCATTTCTTTGCCAAAAGTACTAAAATTGGGCACCGACCGATTCGTATACAATAGCTGCACACGGCTGTGCCAATGGGTTTCAGATTTTCTACCAAAAATATTGATATTTTATCTAAAAACCTAATAAATGCCATAAAATGAAATTTTGAAGTTTCACAGAGACACGAAGTTTTCTCAAAATTTTTAGTTTAAATCTGGTTTTTGACTTCGTCATTGTTTTTCTCGTGAAATTTTGTTCCAGGAAATGTGTTCAAACTTGCCATTAAGGGGTGGCCCAAAAGAGATATAGACCCAAACATGACGAGCACCAAAGATATGCCCTGTGTTATAACATATCTGGTACCAGTAGATCTCTTTTCTCCAAAAATTGAAAATAACCTGAGTTAAAAGTCAAAGAAATAAAATTCCTACTTGTGTAATCTGCTGCTAGGACAGTTGCATTTTGTTTTCGGCGCGCAATTCAGGGTCTCTTTCCATGCGCGCCCAAAAACAAAATGCAGATGACGCAGCAGATTCCACAAGTAGGAATTTTATTTCTTTGACTTTTAACTCAGGTTATTTTCAATTTTTGGAGAAAAGAGATCTACTTTTGGCTTGCCGATGGTACCAGATATTTCTTCCACTTTTGATATGGCATAAAAAGTATATGTATATAAAAAGGCAAAAGCTCTGCATAGGGGAGAGTTCGAACCCAGCCTTCATTATCTTCGGGTCAATCCACCAAACCACTTGGCCACACAGCCTCATGTAATGCACCATCTAATTAGGCTTTATTAATTGTATATCTATCCAATCCCTTCGCCTGTCCGAATGCACCCTTTACTGATCGCCAAGTGAATACATACTATCGTCCATTGAATAGATGCGGAGGAGAAGGAGAAGGAGAAGGTGAAGGAGGAGTTCGGACCAATGGTTTCTGGCGATTTTCTCAAAAGTTCTGAAGCATTTTGGCAATTTCTCGCGAGTTTTGGTCAATTCGATGTTGCTCTTTCCAATGCAAAAAGAATTAGAACGATTGGATGTTTCTGTAAAGCACAAAAGCCTTATCAATTTTAAGATCTAGCAATAACCCTCAAAACATACACCTGGGTCGAAAAGAGGGGCTGGGCGCTGACACTTCGCTAAAGCTCGCTCGCGCCAGCCCAATAGGGCAATTTAGCAGATGTAAAATTTTTGACTGCGGAGCGGCCCGAAGGGCCGCTCCGCGGTCTATAGAGGTTACTAAACTTTTGTCTGGAAATGGAAATTTCTGGAAATGCTGTCCACCGGCGAATTCTCAACCGATTGGGACAAACTTTTTTTTTGCTGAAAGGTAATGCTATTTTAGGAAGATCTGGAGGGGTAGACCCGGAATTTGAGCATTTGAAACATTACTTTTTTGGGTAGAAAGGTTGAAAAATGGGGTATGCTGAGACATGGCGAATACTCAACGAATTGGGACAAACTTTTTGACCGCGGCGCGGCCCGAGGGGCCGCTCCGCGGTCTATAGAGGTTACTGAACTTTTGTCCTGATATATATATATATGCGTATATATATGTATCTGGAAATGCTGTCCACGGGCGAATTCTCAACGGATTTGGACAAACTTTTTTTTTCCTGAAAGGTAATGCTATTTTAGGAAGATCTGGAGGGGTAGACCCGGAATTTGAGCATTTGAAACATTACTTTTTTGGGTAGAAAGGTTGAAAAATGGGGTATGCTGTAAAAGGCTCAATTCTCAACGGATTTTGACAAACTTTTTTTTCCCTGAAAGGTAATAATATTTTAGGAAGATCTAGAGGGGTGGAACTGGTCCCATAGCATTTGAAACATTACTTTTTTGGGTAGAACGGTTGAAAAATGAGGTATGTTGAGAAATAGCGAATTCTCAACGGATTTGGACAAACTTTTTTTTTGCTGGAAGGTAATAACATTTTAGGAAGATCTAGAGGGGTGGAACTGGTCCCGGAGCATTTGAAACATTACTTTTTTGGGTAGAAAGTTTGAAAAATGGGGTATGTTGAGAAATAGCGAATTCTCAACGGATTTGGACAAACTTTTTTTTTGCTGAAAGGTAATAACATTTTAGGAAGATCTGGAGGGGTGGAACTGGTCCCAAAGCATTTGAAACATTACTTTTTTGGGTAGAAAGTTTGAAAAATGGGGTATGTTGAGAAATAGCGAATTGTCAACGGATTTGGACAAACTTTTTTTTTGCTGAAGGGTAATAACATTTTAGGAAGATCTGGAGGGGTGGAACTGGTCCCAAAGCATTTAAACATTACTTTTCTGGGTATAAAGTTGGAAAATTGCAATATGCGGTTTTTGCACTGTAGTACCTGAAGTCTTGAGAATTGCACAGAAAACTTGATATTTATGTTCACTAGTCTTATATGTCGATTCTAAATCTGTGCTTACTTTTGAAATTGGTTGAGAAACCACATACTTGATTTTTGAGTTAAAAGGATCATATAAAGGATGCGCTCCGCGGTCACCTATTGCGCTTTGCGCCATATACTTGTTTTTTCCTGAAAGGTAATAAAATTTTCGGAAGATCTGGAGGGGTGGAACAAGTCCCGGAACATTTGAAACATTACGTTTTTGGGTAGGAAGGTTGAAAAATTGGGTATGCTGAGAAATGGCGAATTCTCAACGGATTGGGACAAACTTTTTTTTCCTGAAAGGTAATAAAATTTTAGGAAGAACTGGAGGGGTGGAACAGGTCCCTGAGCAGTTGAAATATTACGTTTTTGGGTAGAAAGTTTTAAAATGGGATATGCTTAAAAATGGCAATTTCTCAATTGATTTGGACAAACTTTTTTTCTGAAAGGTAATAATGTTTTAGGGAAGAAATTAAGAAATGTAAAAGGGGGGATGCACTCCGCGGTCACCTATTGTGCTTTGCGCCATATACTTGTGATGCTAAAAAACTGCCTGCTCTTTAGAAAGACAGTACTGCTCAATTTTCTTTTTGTGAGCTAATCATCTTAAGCCTTAGGCAGGTATTAAGCAAAAAAATAGCTGAGTTTTAGTTTATGCAAATGAAAAATTATCCAAAGTATGCGGACAGGTCAAGAATTCGCCCTATGCTATAACATGGGGCAAAATTGACTGAAAAAATATTGGTCTTGAAATTTCATTCCAATAGCCCAAATCAATGCGCTGGCCTAAAATACACCTTAAAATATCATTTTTACAAAAGGAAATTGAGCAGTACTGTCTTTCCAAAGAGCAGGCAGTTTTTAGCATCAAAATTTTACATCTGCTAAATTGCCCTATGTTATGACACAGGGCATATCTTTGGTGCTCGTCCTGTTTGGGTCTATATCTCTTTGGGCCACCCCTTAATGGCAAGTTTGAACACATTTCCTGGACCAAAATTTCACGAAAAAAACAATGACGAAGTCAAAAACCAGATTTTATACCAAAAATTTTGAGAAAACTTCGTGTCTCTGTGAAACTTCAAAATTTCATTTTATGGCATTTATTAGGTTTTTAGATAAAATATCAATATTTTTGGTAGAAAATCTGAAACCCATTGGCACAGCCGTGTGCAGCTATTGTATACGAATCGGTTGGTGCCCAATTTTAGTACTTTTGGCAAAGAAATGAGTCTGAAATTTGAGTTATACGGGAAAAATCGCCAAAAACTCAAATTTTGCGACTTCTAAATTGGCAGAGCTGTCCTGACCTGGATATTGAGTTTCGACCCCAAGTATATCTATAACAAGACTAAAATGCTACAGCATGATAAGCTTATGAATTTTCAATCATCAAAAAGCTATAGACAAGAACACAAGATGCAAAGCAATCGTGATACATTTTAATTTGAATTGTGAAACCATTTTGAGCAGAAATTTCATCTAAAAACTCCACTGCTCATTCATAAGCAGGCGGCAATTTATGGCAGAAGTTATTGTTTATTCGCCAGGTTTGCTCAAATGATGAGCTAATTTTGAAGTTTTTTCATGATTTTCAGTTTCAGTTTTATAAATTTTATTTTTATAAATTTAGATTTCAAACAGAATGCCTTAAGTAGTACGGCTATAAAGAAAAAATTCCTACTCCAGATTGAAATCAAAATGTTGATCATTTTGCGAATACCTGCATAATTTGATCCACTATAATGCACATCAGATTGATTCTAATATTCTTCAATTTATTTTTTATCCAATTTATTTGCTATTTCATTTTAATATAGCTAAAAGTTTGTTTTAACTTTTTTTGATTTTTTGTATTTAGTTGTATTTTGCAATTTTTACTATATATTGTTACCTTTCTCTACAGTTTTGTCCTCTTTTAGCCAAAATTGCCGCCTGCTTATGAATGAGCAGTGGAGTTTTTAGATGAAATTTCTGCTCAAAATGGTTTCACAATTCAAATTAAAATGTATCACGATTGCTTTGCATCTTGTGTTCTTGTCTATAGCTTTTTGATGATTGAAAATTCATAAGCTTATCATGCTGTAGCATTTTAGTCTTGTCTAGATCTTGGCCATGTGGAAAACATATTTATTTCCCACATGAATAAGACTACGAGTTTGCCACATGAACAAGGCTTCAGCACACTGATATTTTAGACAGGGAAAAACGAACTTTGGGGTCTTCCTCAAGGCGCTGTTGCTCCTTAAGATTCCATAAAGCTCAAAAACATATTGCATGCAAGCTAACCTGAGCATCAGTTTATAAAAAACTGCGCAGTTTTCCTGATATGCTTGTTTCGCCATTTTTGCAGGTTTTTTAAACATTTCTAAAATTCCAAGATGAAAATTTAACATTTCACGATTTTCCCATTCGAGATCTCCTTATAAGCTTTCGATTGATGTATATATGTCCATAGTTTCATCCATTATCCAAGGCGCTGAACCTCGTCACACACAACCACCCAAAAACTCGATCACCCATTCATAACTAGGGCGCTGTCGCGCCCTAGGAATTTTACTTCTTACTTATAGATCTTTTGATTCCCATCATAAAAAAGGGGGGTCAGAAATGTGTCTCCGCCCTTGGGTAATTCATGCTCTTCTCTCATTACGCGTCTTTTAATGAGATTACGCGTCATTACGCGTCTTTTAATGCTCTTCTCTCATTACGCTCTTCTCTCATTACGCGTCTTCTCTCATTACATGTTAAAACACCATTAAATTTTGTTCTAATTTCGCGAGTTGTGGCATTCAGCCGAAACATTCATGAGCCAAATTTTGCTACAATGTATTTCACAGGTCAACAGGCCCATAAATGTTTTACAGCCGGAGAAGTGGCAACTGCGGAGTGGCCGATTTGAACCGTCGCTATGTGATCCGCGTGCGAGCCTACGCGGACTACCCCATGTTCAGCTTCTTCCGCGGCCTTAGTCGGTGAGGCTTTTGAGCTGACCAGATAAGGGCTGGAAGAAAGAAAGTAGACTTGAAGGTTTGCAGGGGCGACGTGAGTTCTGCCCTAACAGCTATCCAATCCCGCATCGCCAACGACTTTCGCTCTGCCAACCTGCTGCTGAGACGCAACGATATGCGAGTCAGGTGACCTGACTGACATCAACTCTTTTTTTCCGATATTAAATTGTGGCAGACAATTAAATTGTGATTTTTAATTTTATCAATTGGGGGACGAGTGAAAGCAGGGTGTTTGTTAGCTCTGGCGCCATGCCCGGAGCGGCGGGCGGCCAAGGCCCGCTTAAGCTGTTACCCCATTTTTCGGCCTTCTGTCCGCATGTCCGCACAAACATATAGCTTGTGGAGGGAGCTTTGTTGGGTCAACCCCCATGAAGGCATACTAAAGATGGGGGGAAACTAGGATTGAGCCGAAATTGTTTCAACGAAAATTTTTTTTTGAGAAACTGACAACCCCTCAAAAATTTCAAATTTGGGCTGTTGAGGTACCGACTGAAGCTGGAGGGTGTGGAGGTGCAGCGGACGCCGATGAGACGCATGCACTTGCATGCCATGAGGCGGCAGACGACGATGGACGATTATCTGGATGCCTTCCGGGACACCTACAATGAAGATCTGCGTGGACGCGCAGATTTCATCATCCTCTTCACCGCCCTGGACAACTTTGCCGTTTGCTTCATCTCCCATGCACCCTTCTAGTGCTTTGACTCAGGAGCACAGCAATTTGTAAATCTGAGCTATCACATCACGAACTATGAAGCCAGGGGGTACCTCGCCTAGAAAACTTGCCGACTCATGCATTGTTTCGGAAAAATGCACAGCTCCTACTGCTCTGAGAATGGCGGAAATTTTAGGAGCTATATTTAGGCCATTATAAGTGTTATACTCCCACTTAAGTTGTCCAGTTGCCCATCAATTCTTGTACCGACTCTACAACTTGAGTATTGGTATATAATACATTTATCCAGTCTCCATGATGCCTGGCTTAATGTTTCGAATTTTCTACATCACACCGAGTAATTTTAGGATTTCTAGTTTTTGTTGGAAAGATAAATAATTTTAAATTTTATGCTCCATTCCCTAAAGCTGATCAAAGTAAGCGTTTTATGGCGCTTGGATCACACTATATAAAAAATTAATAAAGCCTCGCATAGTTACCGGGGGGTAACGAAGTCTTCGTCCTTTTATTATATGTTTATTATATTAAAAAAGACGAAGACTCCGTTACCATCCTGGTATGTTCTCAGGCAAAAAATTGCCCGCTTTTGCACAGTTTCACATAATTGTCTGGCTCAAGGAGCTATGCGAGGGGATTCAATATGAACAACGTGGTTTCCAAGGGTCAATCAGCTGCAGGATCGCTACCTGGAGGGTCTGGCTTCCTATGGCGCCATGTGCGACCGGCGAGAAAGTGTGGCCGTCGTCAAGTACGACGTTCGCCAGCGAGGGGTGCCCTTTTACTTTACCCCACCCTAACCTCCACCTCATCCACCCAGCTCATCCATTCCCATTCCAACCTTCTCCCTTTCTCTCCCACCCCCATATACCTCATCCACTCCCCCCTTCCTCAACAAACTCCACTCTTGCCCCCTCAGGTGAACCTGGTCCACGAGGTTGCGCACAGCCTGGGCATGGCCCACGACGGAGAGAATGGGCCCGGCTGCTCAGATCGACCCAAGTTCATCATGAATGCCTACGCTGCTGATCGAATCCTCTGGTCGCCCTGTTCTAGTCGTCAGGTCAGTTTTTTTGAGTTTCTGAAATATTATGAGTGATGAGGTGGGGAATGTTTTAGGCGGCTAGTTGGCTGGCATGCTTCGACTGCTTGCAGACTGAGTAGCAGAGTTGTGGGAAATATGCTGTACTACTGAACTGACCTGGTGAAAAGGAATGAAAAGTTCTCATCGTGCATTTATTTGAGGCTAGCTAAGGTGTGCTATTGTCAGTAAATGCCAAAGATTATTGATTGCCCATCGATTGAATGATTATTCCTCGAAGAGGTGTTCAAGGACTTGCTGCTTGCTGGAAATATTTGTGATTGAAAGATTGTAAATTTGATCCTTCCTACTTGCAACCTAAGAAAAATAACACTCACATTTGTTTTGTGTTTGGTTCTGAACTAAAGCATCAATCCTTTTTGTCGCATTTGCGATGATCAAAACCCGCAGCTAAGAACTACACCATCGGAAACACCCTTATTAAAACAGAATTCTAAGTGCAAAACGCTCTTCCTTCTTTCTGCACCAATCTATCCTCAAGAAAACGAGCAATTTAAACCAACTCCCTAACCGCCAACTTTTTCCGCACACGAAAAAACGCTGCCAATGCAATTAAAAAAGGGGATGGGGCTCATGAATAGGCAAAGGTGCGGAGGGCGGAATGTGGGCACATAAATCCCCACCAAACGCCCTCCCCAACCTTCATTCACTCCCACTCCCACCCCCAACTCCCCAGTCGGACAGGGATTTGCGTTTCGGCGCCGTCTTTGCCACAGACGGATTAAAACCGCCGCCTTTTCACCAACCTTTCCTTTTCACCACCAACGCATCCGAATCAGTCCCCATCCCCCACTTTCACTCACATTTGTCCTCCCCTAGGCACTTGTTGCAGGGCTCAAAAGTTAACACGCGACTGTTTCACCAGTGGACCAGCATTGGTCCAAGTATTGAATAACTAATTATGTGTTCTCTGTATGACATATTTCTATGATTGTATTTTTGGTCAAATTTTATGCCTCAACAAAAAGTCTTAGCCTTAAAAAATATTTTAGGCCAAAAGTTACAAAAAGTTATTTTAGGTTAACAAAAAGTTATTTTAGGCCTGAGTCACAGTTGCTTCCTCTGGTTCCTCGGCGCCACATGCAGTGACCGTAAATTTCCAACCGAGAGGGCTGTTCCCATTTTTGCGCGGCCGCAGGCCGCCTGCCGCGGAGGGCAGGGCAGTCAGAGCTCCGGAGGCCGGAGGGCATGGGTGCGGAGGCCCCGGAGCGTAGCCTAGCATGCGAAGCATGCTAGGCGAAGCGTAGGGGCCGTAGCACCCGTGCCCGGAGGCCGGAGGAGCTCTGGCGCCCTGCCCGAAGCGGCGGGCGGCCAAGGCCAGCTTAAGCAGTTACCCCATTTTTGCGTCCGTCTGTCCGCATATATATATATATATATATGTGTCTTTCCGGGGCCCGTACTCCGCGGTTTTTCAACGAAATTGGCTGATTTTTTGCATGAAGGTCCCACTGGGTGGTATCTCCAGGCCATTTTTTGCGCTTGACGTAATTTTTTGTTTTTCACCTAAAACCTGAATTTTTGATGTTTCAAAGCATGAAAAATCATAAATCGCTGGGTTTTCAATGAAATCAGCTGATTTTTGGCAGGTACGTCCGTCGTGGTGATTTCTTTAAGCTGGCAAAAGGAATTCCCGAAATATTCATTATTTATCGATTTATGGCCAAAAACCTAAAATCTTGATGTTTCAAAAATTTGAACATCCATAAATCAATGGTTTTTCAATGAAATCAGTTGACTTTTGGCATAAACGTCTGCCATGGTGATATCTTGAAGTTGAGATATGGACTTTTTGAACAATTTATTATTTCTTGATTTATAGTTAAAAACCCAAAATCTTGATGTTTCAAAATTTCAAATATCCATAAGTCCCTAGTTTTTCAATAAAATTAGCTCAATTTTTGCAGGTAGGTTTGTCTAGGTAGTGTCTTGAAGCTGTTAAAAGGAATTTACGAATCATATTTATTATATTTCGTTTTATGGCCAAAAACCTTAAATCATGATGCTTCAAGTATTCGAAGAAGCATAAAATCTTGGTTTTATAAATAAAATAGCTGAATTTTGGCATGAAGATCCATCTAGGTAGTATCTTGAAGCTATAAAATGCAATTTATGAAATTTTTGTTATTAATTGACTCATATTCAAAACATAAAATTTTTATGTTTCAAAAATTCGAACAAGCATATGTTTATGGCTTTTGAATTAAACCAGCTGATTTTGACTAGAAGTGATTCATATGAGTTGATTAGTAACGTTGCTTACTTGGAACAAAGGCCGCGCATCTTGGCAATAGCCAAGAATACCTTGTTTCACAGGGCACACTATGCCCCACACACCATGAAATGCTATTATTGGCCGCAGTTGAGACTGACAGTTCACCCCAGCCCCAACCTGCTCTCTTCTAGTACGCGTATTTGGAGAAGTGTAGAGGGCAGGAGGCCTATAATCAGTGCCCTTGGACAGGGATCGCAATTGTGTCCCTTCCCTTGTCAATGGACTGGGCACACTGGCGAGTCTTCTTTTCAGCAGACCTGGCAAGACTAGGCTGTGTAGGTGCACTTGATGTTGTCTGGTTGTATTATTTGTCGAAATATTAGTTGCTGAACATTTTTCTGCGTCTAGTATTTCAAATTATCATTTTTCTGAAGTTGTTGGGGAGTTGGTTTACCTGAATTATCTTTTTCTTTTTCCAACTAGAATGCCGTTTTTTGCGTTCATTCCTCCACTTCAACCTTTTGGCTTCCTCTTTTCTGGAGCAGAAAGCATCTGCCTCTTTCCTTCCTTTCTCCAGCTCCGTTTGCTCAGGGGGGGCGCAGAGGTGCTGAGGCGCGGTCTCTTCGGCGCGGAACAAAAGGCGTTCCGTTGTAGGGGCGTGGGGTTGAGAAAGTGTCAGGAAGGGCGTCTTCCCAGCAGGGGTGATGGGAGCCTTCCCTAAACATCACACCTGCCCCGCCTTGCACCAACTTGCTCCCTCCCCTTTACGAACCCTCCAATATACACCCACTCTCATCAGGCCCAGCCCAGGGGAGAAAGGCAGCGAAGCGTAGGGTGTCTGGGCCTTTCTCTGACAGAGGAGCTGTTGAGCTGCGGGGGTGTTGAGGGGGCGGTGAAGGGGGGCGTCTGGTGCGGTGGAGTGGTCAAATAGACGGGGGGAAAGGAGTCCCCCCTCAGAGGAGGCAGCAGACGACTTCATTAGGCCTTTTTATGCCTCCCCTTTGGCCTACAGGCCTTGCTCCACATTCCCCATGCATTTCTTTGCTCTTTTTGGATGACTGCTGCACTGGACATTTGATGATTCGGGATTTTTTGTGAAATTTTAATAACAAAACCTGCTCCACATTGCACATGTATTTCTTAGCTTTTTTTAGACGAATTCTCTCCTTCTTAGTGATACCTCCAAGTTCTGCTAAAATTTTGCTTGAACTATGATAAATGTTCAAAAACCACCAAACTCCTTTCGGGGAGCTTCAACTGGTAAGCCGAAGACAAATAGGTGGAAAGGCATAATGAGTGAGAAGATGATGGCTTGTGCGTGCCTGGGTTGAATAGGCGCTGCCCCCCATTCCCCCCTGGCCACTTGTCGTGTCCAGCAATTAGCACGATTTCCCCGCCTCTGATGGCCGCCATTGGAGGGTGGAGGCTCTCTCAGGGCCTCAGCGTACGCACACAGAGAGAGAGACACTCACAACCAGCCAGTAGTGTCCCCTGGGTGACCGCCCATAAACACCCTCCCTCGCCCTGTTCGCCTACTTAGCGCCTACTGCCTAGCTGGCAGGGCCATGTTTCACAGATTTGTTGGGCGTTGCATATTTTCTGAATTGATTAATTGAATTGGAGGCTGTTCTTGCAATTTATTTTTTTATATTTCCACACAATCACACTTCTTACGCTTTTAAATGTTTTTTAGCATACTAAAATGCATAAACTGTCATTCTTCAGTCTCCGTGTTGAAATGCTGAAATCAAGGTTCTCTGGTGTAGCAAATGATTTGCGCCCCACAGGCGCGGTCTAAGTTGGCGGTCATTTGTAAGAGCGCAAAATGGATTTGAGCAGGCGGCCTGCAATTTGAGGCCTCTGCTCAGCTTTGCCCTTGCCTTGCTTAGATACTCAGGCTCACAAAACCTCTCCTCCACTTCTGATCCTCCTACTACGCTTGCTTGGCCCTCAAGAATGCATCTACTGGGCCTATTGGCACGCGAAGCTCGTGTAGAATCAATACCTCCACACGTCTTCTTGCACATGCTCTGCCGTGTTGAAATTTGTTCCCTGCTTCACGAAGTTGCTGGACAAAATGGATCCTATTGTTAACGATACAAGCATGCTTTTTGCTTGTTTAACTAGAATTCGACATTTTGGCCTTTCTTATGGATAATTTCATTGAGCCAGTCTCTTAGCCTGTATAGCTCCAACTTGTTTGATTCTGGCTTGGCTAACAATTTCTTTCAACAGAATTATAGAAAAAGAGTAGAATATATAGAGGCGTTGAAAGGCGGCTAGAAAGAGTAGAGGGCCGTGGAAGAAAATAGGCGAAGGGATTAGGGGAGCTGGGGAGAGAGAGAGGCGAGGGTGGCAAAAGGGGAAGGGAGAGGCGTGAAGGCGTTTTTGCCTCTCCCTCTCTGTGCCCCGCGCGCGCGCAGTTTCACGCCCTTCCCCTCAGCCTCCATTCAGAGCGCCTTCGGAGTCGCCTGGCTGCCCTCTCCTTTCCACTTCCCTGGATGCACGCTTGCTGAGATAGGAAGGAGCCTTCTGACTTGGCAATTCTCGAAGGCATCATCTGCTGCAGCTTCCAGAGTAGAGCTACTCGAGTCAGATGCGAATGCCGGGCCTTGCCATGAATTTGTGAGTGGCATTGAACTGAAAAAGCTGGCTTATTCTCTCTCACTCATGCCTCAGGCAACCGTCAATCACTTAAGTAGCTCTACTGAGAATGTTTCAGCAATGAGGGTCAATCAGTTAATTTTTTACATTATTTCAATAAGTACGCAGGTCCATTTTCTCTCACAGCACATTTGCCATGCAGGATTTGCAAGAGCAGCAGCTGAGGCGGCAGTCTGTCAGGCCCCCCGGGCCGTCATAATAGTCGGGCAGGCTGGCCACAGGTGTGGGGGGGGGGGGGCGTCTGCTCTCCTATCTCCTACGCGCCTCTGCCCTACCTACTCCACAGCTCCCCCTTCCATCTGCGGTTGGAGGGGAGTGGGGGGTGCAGCAGCCATTTGCTCCCCTCCCCTCTTCTACCGCAGTTGTGTCTTTTGTATGCGAGGGTGCTCCTTTTTCGTAGTGTGCTTCCAGGTGCCAGTCCTGGTTTAGGAGGCATTTTGAGGAGAGGCTTTATCGCGTTTGGCGGCCGAGAAAAGGGGGCTGAATGCGGCTAATTAGTTGGGCTGGAGGTGCCGGCCAGTGACTGTCGCGGGGGATATGAAAAATGCCGCGCGATATTTCACCGGCGGTCAGTTAATCGGACCCGTTGAGATCTCTTTTTTGGCTTTTTCGCTTTTATTTACTTTTCGAGTCTTGATATTTGGCTCAAAGTATTTGAGTTCAGCTGTCCAAAAACTTAACCAGTTTTTACATTCAGCATAAACCGCAATAAAGGCCTATTGCAAAATTTTGCCAATGTTTGGCCGAAGCAAATTGCGGTCTGTTTTTGCGCTCCCTTTGTGTATCGATTCCTCCACTCAGGGAGAGAGGGGAAGTGGGGGCTGTGGGAGAAAGCACAGGGCTGTATAGCCGAGGCCCTGAGTAATGGGATCCCCGCATACACAGAGATTCCTCATTGCACCCCCCGCCAGCCAGCCCCCAAAGCAGGGGAAGATAGAGGAGAGGAAGGGGAAAAAGAGGGAAAGGCACACCGCTCAAAGAGCTCTTTGGTCTCTGCATCCGGTGGCTATATTTTTTCACCCTCCCAAGGCGGCTGGCACAGAAAAAAAGAAGGGAGGCCCGCCTGTGCAAGTCGTTAAGTGAACTGCTCGGTTCTTTAGCATCCCCCAGGAGGTTGCGGGTGAGAAATTGGTGGCGGCCCACTTGTACACTTTTTGCCAACTGCTCGGATCTAGGAAATTTCGAAGATGTTGGCCAAACATAGGTACAGGTGAAGATGCTTGCATATTTTCTTGCTTGAATGCATGTTTTTCTTGTCCTTTCTTTCGAATTTGTGTTAGTGCAGAATGCTGGAAACTGGAATGCCTCTGCGCTATCTTGAGCAATCACAAAGGCCCTAGGGCATCCATTCGTGCCAGCCTCCTCATATATTTTCCTCCCCACTTCTTCCCCTGCACAGAGATCTCGCTTCTTTTCCGCAAACTCCTCAGCATTCGTCACCCTTTTTGCCTCAAATATGCCGGCTTCCATTTTTTGCCCCCATCATTCCCACAGCCCCACGAAAAGCCTTCACTCACTCTCCCGAAATATGCTCTGAAAAGAGGGCCGCGCATGAGTAGATGCTCTGGAGCTGAAAGGAGCCGAAATCCGCCTCCAGCCCCTCCCGCAAGTCGGCACGAAGACTCTTTGATTGGCTCGCGACTTTCCCACACTTGTGCATAAGCCCTGGCGCATTTAGCCCGAAGCCTACGACTGCCTTCTTTGGCTAGGGGAGGAGTTAGGGGAGGAGTTGTGGAAGGGGAGTAATTCGAGCCTCTCCCCTCCTCAACCAGCTGTGCCTGGCGGGGATTAGACTGCCTAGGCTGGCTAGATATCAGGGCCACTTGCGGTTTGGATTATTAGCCGCCTGCCCTCTGCGCAAGCTTGTGCAGGTGGAGTGTTTAGAGGGGTGGGCCGGGGGTGCAAGGGGAGAGGGGAGATAGGAAAGCAGCGGATTGCAATTGTATAGTAGTTATTTTGTGCAACAAAATTGTACGCTGGCAATAATGGATGATTTCTTAGTTTAGGTGTTCAGCCGTTGAGCAAGAAAAAATACCAAGGAAACGGTCTGCGGCATAAGAAAGGTCAACTTTTGCAACTTTAGCCAGGTGATGTCTTGCCTTGTCAGCTCGCGTTGACGCGGGTAGGGTTAGGGACGATTTGCGCCAATCAGATTAGGCAATGAAAGAGACTGCTAATGTAGGCCGTTTAGTCTGGTCACTGCATCGAAGCCTCTTCAAGTGTCCCTTCAGCACAACCACCTTGTTCACCTGGCGTTTGAGCGGGTAAAAAGTTTGGCAGAGAGAATTTGAAAGCGACAGACAGTCAATAGGAGGTGGGGGTTTTTGTTGACTGGCGCGGAGTGCCCTGCTCAACTGCCGTGTGCATTTTTATCGCCTGCCCATTGCAGAGGCGACAGAGGAAAATGTAGGCCTCTTCTTCCCCACTTGGCAATGTGAAGGCTGGCCTGCTCCCTCACAGTCCCTCATGGAGGAGGACAGCAGCAACTCCGGCCCCTACATTCAGGTTATGCTTTGGCTTTATTTTTATTAATTTTTTTATATTGGCAAACGTTTAGTTAATATGATTATTTTGCTGAAAAATTATTTACAGCAGCACATAAGCCAGAAACATCTTCGATGATTTTAGAAATGAGAAATGATTTTTAAGCGAACTATCGACATGGCAGTTAATTGCGAACTGAATTGATGCATCGGGAACTATTAGCGCAGCTTAATTGGGAACTGGATTGAATTCCTATTTTTCTATCCAACATTGTCCTAAAGGCTGCTGTAATTGAAAGTTTCGTAAGCTGTTTACAAACTTAGGGAAGTTCAAGGCAAGAATCATCCAATTAGCCGCAGGCCAACCTCACCTCTGAATAGCCGCTAACAGCCTTCCGGCCACTGGTGACTGGTACTCCCAGTCCCCTCCAAACACCTATCATGCCTCCTTTCCCCTAACACCCTCAACGATGCTTCAGGCCCGTCCCGGCTCCAACCTGGTGGAGATCGTCCGCCCCAACCCCGAAGGCCGGCCCACCCAAGCCACCCAGCCCCTCTGCGGCCTGCTAGTCCAGGGTGAGCCTGCACTGCTCGGACTGGCAGCTACTGCTCTGGCCCTGGGCTGCCTCTTCCTGCTCCTGGGTGAGGAGGGAGGAGGATGGGGCTGAGGAGGAGGAGGAAGGTTTGCAGGTCAAAGATTGGGCCGGGTGACGCTGTTCCTGGTTGGTGGCCTGTTCGCGGGCGGTGTGCTGTTTCTGGTGGCCCAGAAGGAGAGCCTGCTGCCTTTCTGGGGCAATGCTGGTGAGTGGAGTTTTTTTGGTGAAAATTGGTGAGTTCGGGAAAATGAGAGTTGAATGGGACTGGTGGCTGTGATGTTTCGAAAATGGGGCTGGACGTGAGAAGGATGCATTTAGAGTGATATGACTTGTATGCAATTATTTCTATTAGTCTATATACATCCAGCCAAGTTGGGAGCAGTCAATAGGCTAGATCACGGCCCACTGAAGAAACTAGAAACCTTGTATGAACGTAAAAGAACCAGCTGCGAAGCTGAAGACGAGATTGTTTATGCCGGTATTCTGAAATATTTTTCAAAGACAAAATAGCAGCCATATAATTTGCAGGAATCGGCCTTGGCGGGGGCTTCCTCTTCGGCCTGGTCACTGGACTGGTGGAGTACGTGGGCCTCTTCGTCCTGGGCTTCGTCTGGGGCGTCAGTTTGGGCGCCATCATCCTCATCGCCATCGCCGCCGTCACTCCCGTCACCTCGCTCTGGACCACCTTAGGCGTCCTATTCCTCACCGGTCCTGCCTTCTGCCTCCTTTCAAGGAAGCATCCTTGAGTCATTTGAGAGAAATGTTATTTTAGGGGTCATTGGTTCGCTGATCAGTCTTCGCTGGGAGCGGCTTTTCCTCATCATTGGCACGGGGCTCATTGGAGCCTGTCTGGTGGCCCTGGGCCTGGATGCCTTGCTGGAGAATCTGCGCCTTCTGAGGTTGCAACCTTTGCATGTTTTTAATTCCGTATTTTTGGAGGTTTAAACTCCAGTTTGGTTTTCTCCAATTAATTATTCATCAAATATGGACTACGAAAGCGACAGCGCATGTGGATTAAGAAACACTTTCCTGACTAAGAAAACGAAGCCATATCTTGTATCATCAGCGGTTGACATTGTTGCGTCCCAATAGGGAGCCTATAGCAGTGAAGACTACAAATATCATGATAAGCTCAACATTTTGCGGCAACACCATACTTCTAGCTTTAGATGATGGAAAAGTTAAGCCATAGTTTAACCGATGACTATTCCAGGTGGGTCTGGTCCATCCTGAACCTGGAGGCGCCGCCGTTTCGGCACTGCTGGCACGGCTGGCTTATATTGGGTGCCTGTCCTGGCCTAGCTGTCATCTCTGTCATCCTCCAGGCCGGCTTCACGGCCTCTCCTTCCCCCTCCGCCAAGCAAGGTGAGGCAGAGGACTCGTTGGTGGAGAAATTGAGGACTGAGCAGATGCAGCAAAGGCTACCCGCATAGTTGATGTTTCAGCTAATTATTGAATCAAACCACTCATACAGATGAACAATCGATGTTGACCCTGACGTTGTTGGTTGTGTTTCAAATAGATTATTTCTGCCAAGATGTTTCAAATAGATTTGGGCATCAAACTTGCGCAATTCTAAATTTTAAATTATCAAATCCTTGCTGTTGATATGGTCCAAATATGCATTATCTTGCTGCAATTTAGAATTACATGTGCAGAAATACTGTTTTTGCGGATCTAAAAAAAATAACAAATCAGACGCCTGATTTTTCCAATCAATTACTGTCTGCTAAATATTATCCCACTCCAAGCTGAACTCCAATGCCCCCACATCCAGTTCCAGCATTCGGTCTTCCACCTCGTCAACCACTATTTTCATTCTTCCACCTCTCATCCCAGTCCCAAACTCTATCCCCCCAAACAAACAAGCCCTGAAAACCTTTCAGCCCGACGACGCGAATCCAGAGCCAAAGGCTCCTCCTCCAGCCGGCGTGAGGAGTGCCAACGATTGGCCGCCCCCCATCGGGCAGTGCCGGCGGCCAAAAGCCCAGCCAGCGTCCCAAAAGCTCCACCAGCCTCCTTCAAACAGATCTACCAAATGCGCCGAGCCCACGGCGACGTCATCTGCCAAGTGAAGCCCTTCTTTTCAGTCTTGAAGCTAAACCTTGGCGGGAGACAAACAAACCTTGGCACAAAGAGTCAAAGATTCCAGAGCAAGGATTGAGCGGAAGAATTAGGTCTCATTGTAACATTTTTAATGCTGAAAGTACTACCACTGGATATGCTGAAATTGGATTTTGATGTTTTCTAGCCGAGACGGCAAAATTGTTCGAAACCTCTAAGACTCAATCTGGCCCCACTAGTGCTATAAATTGAATGATGGTAAATTGCAGAGCTACATGGAAAGCCTCCGACGCCCCGCCTCCGCGGTGCTGAACGAAGAGCAGAGTCATCTCACCGTCATCCTCGACGACTCCTCCTAGATTTTTCTCAGCCTCTTTTGCACCACCTTCAGGGGCACAATCGAAGCTGAAGAGTGCTGCCAGTATTTGTTAGCCACAGAGGCAGGCTTGCTTTACCATTCACTGCCAAGAGGAAGAACAAAGGAGCAGCTAGTTCTAGCACTGCCTCAGGAATTATTGGATCTGTCGCCGATTTAGATGAGGAGGATTGGCCAGAGGGGGGGCTGCTTTTGAGGGCTGTTCCTGTGCTTTTCACCAAATTCGTGATATAAACTCTTTCAGTCGATGCTTTCTACTGTCATTTCAATGTATTTTCTATATTGGCATTTGTTGGAGCCAGTTGGCTAGCATTGCTACGATTGTTTCGCTTCACTTGTGCTCAGTTTTGCTTTATTTTCATGGTAATCGAGAATTTTTGCCTTCAGTGAGAGCAGGGGAAGCAAGAATGGGTGTAGCAGCAAATAGAAGCATCAGATCCCTGCATCCAAAGCCAGCAAGGCACAGAATGTACAGCTGAGGAAAAGGATCGGCTTAACGATTCTACAATTGGCTAAAATTGGGCGCACTTATAAAAATTCAGCATTTTGTCATTAATCTCAATTTCCCGCTAACAGCTTTCACTGTTTCCTTTCCAGCCACCAAAAAGGGCATCGCCAGCATTTACAGTCCGAAATTCCCATCAAAACGTTCCCAAATCTCCAAAATTCCTCCTCAATTCGTCCGGCGCAAATCCGGGAGACTGGCGTGGCAGTAGCAGTTGGGCGGGGAGTTGCGACGAGGCAGAATCAGGGCAAGGGAGGCAAGGGAAGAGGCTGCTGGCTCAGGAGGCAGCAGTTGTGAGCTGGCAGCAGCTTCCATCAGTTGGGTCTCTAGCTCCTCCGGATGGCTGATGGAGGCTCGACGAGGGGCCGTGGAGGTGGCGGTGTGACGACGGCTGGACTCCCACTCTTCCTCCTCGGCCACCGTGGAGAGGGGGTCGGGGGAGGAGGGCGAGATGGGGCTGCTGCTGCTCGGGCCTGCAGTGGTTGAGGGGAGCTTAGATGTGGAATTGTTGGCGGAAGCTTTGATGCGATTAGATTGAGAGAAAGGGGGGTTGTTGAACTTGTTGGGGACACATCCCCGAAGCGAGTGAGCAAGTTATGTGAATTATTGTAAGCAGCGATTAGGGTAGTTTAAGCCGTGGAGAAATGCAGTGTTTCGCATAGCTGGCAGCAGGAAGGAAGACTCAGCCATATAGATAGGAAACAAAGCGAATGGTTCACCACAGGGCACGCTAAGGCCACGGAAACCTAGTCATCTGGGCGACGCACTGGACTGAGAAGGCTGGGAAGGGGCAGTGGCGTGGTTGAGGTCGTTGTGGTGGGCGCTGGAGGCCCTGTGGCTTCCCTGGGCCAGGAACCCCGGCCCCGTCGTCAGTCGCACCATGATGTGCTGGTCGTGCAGTCCACTCAATATCCAGCCAGTCAGTCTTTCTGTTGAACCTTTCAGCCCCCTGATTCTATCTAGCTATCTGATGTTTCAGCGAGATGAGGGTTTGGTTGCTGGATATTATTTCGACAATCCACAAAGGGTCGGTCTTTTCTTCTCTTTATTGGCTTGGCGCGAACGAGCGTAGCGAAGTGTCAGCGCCCAGGCCCTCTTTTCGACCCAGGTGTACGTTTTGAGGGTTATTGCTAGATCTTACATTTGATAAGGTTCCAGATGCCGCTAGGAGCAACCAATCGCACTAATTCTTGTTGCATTGGAAAGAGCATCCACGAATTGACCAAAACTCGCGAGAAATCAGCTGAAAGTTGCAGAACTTTTGAAAAATTTTTGAAAATATGTTTGTCCGAACTCCTTCTTCTTCTCCTTCTCCTTCTCCTCCGCATCTGCTCAATGGACGATAGTAGGTATTCAATCGTCTCTATGCTAAACCAGTGCATGAAGAACTGCGCACTTGTTACTAATAATTTTTGTGGCATATAGTGGCAGCCGCCGATTTGGTGTAGTGGTTAGGCTTTCAGCTCAACATAAGGAATGCAAAGTTCGATTCCTGCCATAATTTTTTAGCTTCATTTTTATATGTTCAAAGTTGAGGAAATAACTGGTACCATCGGCAAGCCAAAAGTAAAGCTCTTTTCTCCCAAAAAACAATTGCCCCGAGTGTAAAGTCAAAGAAATTTCCCTACTAAGAGTGGAATCTGCTGTGTCATCTGTATTTTGTTTGAGCGCGCATGAAAAGAGCCTTGGAACTGCGCGCGAAAACAAAATGCAAATGCCCCACAAGCAGATTCCACTCTTAGTAGGGAAATTTCTTTGACTTTACACTCGGGGCAATTGTTTTTTGGGAGAAAAGAGCTTTACTTTTGGCTTGCCGATGGTACCAGTTATATCTCATTAGAAATAAGTTTTCTGTCTTGTCAAGAGAAGCACTCTAGAGTCATTCATAAATGCTAGAAAGTAAATATGAGGAGGCTAACTTGTGCTCGCAGTCAGCGCACAGGAAGAAGTCTCGACAGACGGTGCATTTGTACCAGACGCCGCGAGCAGGGATGCCGCTACACTCGCTGCACTGACGCTCGCTTTCCTCTTCACCACGAGCTTCTGCAGTCTCTGCTCTCTCACCACCTTCATCGAAGCAAACTTTCCTGTCTGAGCTAAAAGCTACGCTAGCAATTAGGCCTCTACAGGAAGCCTAGCTCCAGCTTAGACGCAAAGCCGAAGGAAGCATGCTTATCTAAAACTCTTCCTATGATTGATCCATCCTTGGGGATCGTAGGAAAACAAGGGCTGAGAAATGAAGGAGAGGAAAGAGCGGTGACCTTCTCTGGGCAGCGAAGATTCGTCCAGGTCCCCATAGCGCCGTCGGCTTCTGGCCGGAGTCATGTTGGGATCGTAGCGATTGTGAGGCCTGTCAACATTTCTTTTGCATTTTGCCGAATATCTGCCAAAAGTCCAATACCAGCCAAAAATCGCTATAAACTGAAAAATTATGCCCAAAAAGCGGCAAATTACAGAAGAGGCCCTTCACAGAAAACAAACACTTCCTGTCACGAAAAATTCACCTCATTCGATCAATAGCTCCTTCTTCCGAAAAGCAAACAAGCCAACAATTAGGAGGTAAACATTATTTGTTCTTTTCAAGAGATTTCCCTAAGCGTCTCCTCAATCTCCATATTCCATCAAAAGCCACCCAAAAAGCCGATCAATAAAAGGCCACCGGACGGGATGGGAGTCCTCGGATCTGTTCCGTCTGAAAGAAGCCGGTCTGGGCAGGCTGTTGGAGGTGTGGCCGATTCCATTGGTGCCCGAGCTGGCCTGTCCGCTGTTGTGGCCGTGCAGCTCTCGATCTGTGATCCACTCATGGCGTGAATAGAGGGAGAAGGCTGGGGGGAAGGATAGGAGACCGCGAATGTAGATGCGCAGGGTGTTGTCGGTGGTGTTGTTGATGGCCACCCGAAGCTCATCGTCGCTGGAGAAGATCACATAGTCCCCGTCGTCGTCTGCAGTTATGGAAAGGTGAGCGCAAATTGCGAGTTAATTTCAATTTACTCGTGATGATGAAACTAGGCTGGTGATGTTTCAAGCTAAATGGCAGATTGAAGTCTGAAACGATTCAAATAATGCAAAAACCAAGAAGGTTATAGATTAATGCCCAAGGAGCATTGGGTGTGTAGATTTTAGAAATTTACTTGTCCTCACCTTTCCAGCAGAGGTGATACTGGCGGAAGTCCATGCCGTGGTAGAGGCTGCGAATTTTCTCCAACAACGAGGCATAGATGCCACCCTGCTGCTGATGCTGTGCTTTGTGCTCCGGACAGGGGCTTCCCATGCGATGCGAAGAAGACGAGGAGGGAATGCTCTGAAATTATTATTGCAGTTTCATTTTGCCCCAACAATTCTGCGGTTTAATCACTTGATTTGGGTGCTCGTAATTTGTATCATTAATTAATTCTTCATAACAACGTTTATACGCTAATTGATTTTAGAACCGCAGCTGCAATAGCTGGCCCAAAACACCCCCTCCATTAAATCCAGCCAAAATCTCATTTTTTCGGGAAATTAGTTTTTAGCTGGAATTGGACCTGGAGCACCCTAGGGTCCGGCTTGAAGATGAAGCGGCGGATTTCGGTGCTTGAGCCGGAGCCCAGGTAGACCTTGACGGAGACCGGCATCCCTGCCCCCGACTCTGCAACCTCCTCGCTTCGCCTCCTCTCCATCCCCTGCTTCCTCCGCCCGTACACTCCCATACACACCCTTCTCCACTCTGCCTACCTCTATCCGGCTAGGTCAGAGACTAATGGCCGCCCCCTTGATGGCTGCACAGAACCTCTCTCCCCCCTTCCCCCCAGTAGATGGAGAGAGAGTCAGAGCCTTGAAACGCCTCATTTCACGCTTGATGGACGGGGTGGCTTGTTTCTGCGGCCTATGCAACTTGCCCTATTGCCTGGAACGTTCGCTCCGCCCCTCAGCCACCTGTCCTCAGTTGGGGAAAGGCCTTACCTGGCAAGAGCTACAGGAAGGGGGCTGTGGGACAAAGTTTGTAGGTTTGAGAAAGGGGGCCTATTTTGCAATGTCTCAACTTGGCTAACCCGTGAGTTTGCTTCTGGGTAGCGAAGAACGACGTTCAGAAAGCATAATCATGGACTGCTTACACCAGACAGGGCCCTGAAGAAGGGAATAGGTGACATATTTTCTCCCGCCCCATCCCGGTACATACAGCTGGGCAAAGACATCCTCTCCCTTCCTCCAATACTCTCTTCCTGTCCCTTCCTGTCCATAACATTCGACATGTCATTCCGGAATAGCATTCAACATTCAACATACGTCTTCATTCAGAGGCTTTTTTCAGCTAGCACAATTTATAATGTGGAAAAATTGCATTTGAGCAAAACTTAAGAAACATTTATTCACAAAACACTCGTTCCAGCCAAAACAGCATCAATCATTCTTCATCGTTCTCAAACATCTAAAAGGCTGAGAACAATGTGCCTAACTGGCCATATCGCATTTCAGAGCGTGTTTGGCGGTCTTGAAGACATTGGCGGACTCCAAACGCTGCTTTCTGATGGCTGGGGAATATGACATGACTGGGTCCTGGGCGAGTGTAATGGAGCTGAGTGCCAGGAGCCAGCCTCGCAAGCGCCTAGCAACTAACTCATCCACTGTCTCAGGAGGCACTCTTAGCACCTTCTATGCCAGCCTTTCCCTTCCTATCCCTTCAAACTCATTCAAAGGATGAAAGGAGCATTTTGGAATATCTCAGCAACTCTCCTTCTAACTGACGCAAAGCCTCAGTTTGGCTCATGTCTTGGCCTAAATCTAAACATTTGGCAAAGATTATTTTACTGAAAATCGCCATGAAACCCCTGTTCTCATGTTTCGCCTCAGAAGCAGGCCCAGCTAGGACTAAACCAACAACAATGTGTCGACTTCTTCCTCACCAAGTGCAGAAAAGAATGAAAAAGGTAGCGTGGACTGGTGGCAGCCGTGAGTGCGGTGGCGAGCGTGGCTAAGGAGGGCGCGGCGGAGATGAGCTGGTGGGAAGCGGCGGAATTCCAGTGGCTGGTCGTCGTATGCCTTCGACTGGGCAGTCTTTGCAGCGCCGACTCCGACACAGCTCCGTTCGCGAAGCTGATCGAGGTGGACGCCTGTGGAGGGAACAGTTGCAATGTTTAGTTCACTTCGCGCCCTATTTTCGATGAAATATTTCGATGGCAATAACTTATCGCGAACAATTGAAATCAATTGATTTAGCAATTGAAATCGTTTAATTTATCATTTTCTGCTGCACCACGACTGAGCATTGCTGGAATGCAGAACTTGGTGAATAGGCCTCAGCTTCTTGAAACATCAGCCAGCCGGGCTGTGAAAGCGAAGGCACCGATGGAGCGAGGGCAATCTTGCGATGCGCTTCTGGGGTGTTGCCGGTGGTCGGAGGGAGTTTGTCAGCGCCCGGCACTCGACCATCAGCGTAGTCCTTGGCCTTGATGAGGAGCATGCCCTGGATGCTTTTCTTGCTCTGCGGCATGAGGCCCACCAAGTCCTTGGAGTCCTTGCGCGAGAGGTGCGGGAACAGCATCATCTTTTGAGGGAGGAGTGAAGGAGAAAAGGAGGGGAAGCCTGCGGATAGCATGGCCGGAAAGCATCAAAAGAGGTCGAGAAAGCTTCCGTGGACTTTCTGATTACACTTTGCACTAGGCAGGGGTGCAGAAATAGTTCCTGACTTATGGAAAAGACGGAGTTCAAAAGGACTGATTTTGGCTGCGATAGATAATTGCAGATAAGAGTGTACAGCTATACAACCCATTAGAAGTGATGCTCATCATAAATAATCAAGACTTCTATAACAATTGAATAGCTGTGGAATTTCAAAATTGTTTTGGAATGCTTGCAAAAATGATTTTTTTCCAAAAATATGCACGATAGGGCATGGATTTGAAATTGGCATTTAGGTTGAAATTGAAATCAAGGCTGCCCCTGGAAACGAGGGCTCTGGCTGGCTGAGAGGAGAAAAGGCCAATCATGGCCCGGGCAGTGCAAAAGTAGGCTAGTATGCGGCCAGCTTTTATTGCCCCTGGGATGTGCTAATTGCGCAGCCGCCCTCCTCTTCAGCCCCCAAAAAGCGGCCGCCAATATCTCGCTATTTCGCGGCCTCAATTCAAGCTGGCAAGAGTCATCCCTCTTCAAGTGCTGGCAAAAAATGTTGGATTGAAAAGAAGATTGGGGTGAAAAGTTTTGCTGAAATAAGTCTTTTTGAAAAGTGAAGTCTTTGAAAAGAAAAGTCTGTGAAAAATTTTTGAAATGAATAGAAAACAGAGCTGTTCTTCGAAAAAAATTGTGATTTTTCTTTAGGTCACATTTGAAATAAACAAAAAACAGGAAGAAGCTGAGCTTTGAGTAAAAGTCAAATTTTAATCATAGAGTGTGTTTCGATGCTACAGGCCCTTATCCGGGAGCGTTGAAAGGTTTTAGGCAACCGGTCAAGCCTAGAGCAGGCAATGGACGCATGAATCATGGCGGTATGAATCATAACTTTTTCGACAAACTATAACCACAGAAAGCCGAACCAGAAGTCTAGGCAGAGATTGGTCCTCTTAAACCAGTCAATAATGACCAGAAATTGAACCATCCCAGCTATCAGCCAGAGGCCAGCAATAGCAGCAGAATGCGAAGGGCCAGATTAGAGGCAGACAATGGGGGGGGGGGCAAGTAAGGGGCTGTGGGGAGGAAAGTGCACCTTCCTAATGCCACTGAGATATGGCATGCAAGAGGCTGCTCCTATTCCCTTCTTCTGCTCCCCCTGCCCCTCCTTCTCCCCTTCCCATCCACCGCGCTACAAAGATCACATTTCCCTTCCTCCCCGCCTGCCAAGGCCTCCGCACATTCCCTGGCCCTTTTAAGCATGAGTAGGCCAGGGGTTCAGCTTGGCTATGCAGCTGGGGCTCATTCTAGAAGACGGAAGAGTGACTTTTAGCACTACTTGAGAACTGAAGAGGATTAGCGAGCGGATTTCGAAGAAAAAGGGGGGCTCATTTTTTCCGAGAAAAGTTACTAGACAAGTTGCTAAAAATGGCTTGAGGCAAAACATTACAATTATAGAACAAAATGTACCTTTATTATTGGAAAACTATAGCAATCGAACAAAATTCGCCAAAAAGAATTCATCATAATTGTGAGAAGTCTGTTGCAAATGCATAAGCAGCAAAAAGGTGTCTAGAGCAAGAGAGGTGGGGCAAATGTGGGAGAATACAGGAGCCTTTCAACCCCCCCAGCTGTTTCCTGCGTCACTTCCTTCTTCTCATCCTTCCATCAAAAGTTTGACATTTTCTCAACCAGAGACAGGTAATCAGCCGCATTCACTGCCATGCACAAACAGCCCCCCAGGCATTTCTTTGATCTGATTCGTTAAAGGACATCTACACATTAACCTTTAATGACTTGGCAGCGGTCCAGATTTTGAAATCGTATCATAGTAGAGTTAGGAATGCTGAGCAAACTGGCAAGGCCAGTTTTCTCCTCGGGGAACGGAAAAGCAGATTTGTGGTTTGCTCAATGCTCAATTTAGCTCCATGCTCACTTTAGCTGTCAGCAGGAAATCTACACCCATGCTTTGGTTTCTTCCCCTTGCGCCTTCTTCATTCGTCCTCTCAAAAACAGGTCCAAAGGGGAAGCGAAAACCGACGACATGGAAGGAAGTGCTGGAGAGGAGGCCGGGATGACCTTCCGGGCCCGGCTCTTGTTCCTCTCCCGCTCGCAGCTTGACTGATTTTCTTATTTATTGCCTGACAATGAAATGTGGCACTTTTTAGTTTCTGGCAACCTGATGTGAGCTTGAAATGGGGCATGGAAGTAGTTTTATTAGGCCGCGCTAGAATCATGGAAGAGGGAGACTGTTGAGCGCAGGCTTTATAGCTGGGCATTCTGCTGCCACAGAGTATAGGAGGTGAAGTGCAGCTTAGGAGCTGCGATTTCTGATGTTTCGGAAGAGAGGATGCTCGCGAAAATGTTAGTTTCAAGCAATAGCGGAATAGGGCGGAAAAAAATTTGTTTTAATTTTAAAAAATTAGTCCAACACTGACTTGAAAGAGTTTCGACAAGCTACGAGATAAAGCTTTAAAAGAGCGCTTTCATTAAGTTGACAAAATAGTCCTCTTGGAGCTTTCATGTGACTAATGTCACCAGCAGAAGTGAACTTAGGGTGCTGCGTTTTCACGCCCAATTAGCGCCAGAGCCTTTTTGCACGCCAGCAGAACAGCTACATTTCTCCAAATTGACCGCAATTTCAAGACTGCAAACTATCAGCCCCAACTTTCTCCATAAAACCAGCTCTTGAACTATAAATATAGCAAACAACGCAAATAATATCAAGTGCATGCGTAAATCAATACAGCGCGTCAGTCTAAACAAGGTATGCATGGAAGGGCTTGCTGTCAGGAGAAGCGAGTGTTGATTGCAATTACATACGCAGGGGCTGCGCCAGGAGGGGTCCAGATGATATACGCGCGGCCTAATTGACCTGCCATGCTCTAAACCCCCTTTCAATCCTGCTGCCTGCCTTTTAGCCCTTCTCTCTTGCTCTCGCCTTATTTTCCCCCCAGCATAAAAGCTGATGTTTCAAAAAAACCTACTCAAGTCAATCCTCTAGAATTTGAAACCTTGGGTTCTAAAGTTGAGGTCTAAAGCGCCATAATATTAAAATTCCATCCAAGCCCCTTTAAAGCGTTTTTAATAAGCTACTCAAGGAGTTGATGCCAAAAGTATTGAAGCCTAAATGCTGCAGAGACAGCATGGAGCCCCAAGACAAAACGTGATATGCTGTCAAGGAAAGAGATTGTCGAGGGGCGGATGGTTTCGATTGGCCATGTGTGTGGGTTGGAGGGGGCAATGGGTAGTGGGAGGATGAAAAGGGTGTAGGGGAGGGCTTAATGTATGCCGAGGCATGGCAACAGAAAGGAAGTGCGCGAAGAGGAGCCCTGAGGAAGCCAATATGATACCCCCCAGGCCTCTCCCCTGCGTATCGCTCTCTCTCTCATCCACACAAAATCCCTACGGCTTGCCCTTGCTTGGGAAAGGGACAGACCCATTATCGCTGGGATTAAGAGAGCTATGAGCAGTGATGATGTAAGATTGCAAATAACTTTGAAGCAACATATAGGACTCGATATTAGCAAACATAAGAAAAATATATTTGGGTAGAACATATAATCCAAATGCAATTTTGGGTAGAACATACAGTAGCAGGAATACTGCTAATGCGGCATGTTATTCCGAAACAAAAATGCTGCGGCAAATGCCGAACATAGAAAATTCATAGAACACCTATTTTGAATTGTTGGGCAGCAGGGTCAAACGGGTTATGTTTGATTGTTTTCAACTGGGAATGTAGACCCAGTTTCATTCGGAAGAAAAGGAATAGGATTGGTTTCAAACTGCTAAA
>JASANA010010091.1:0-16369 GCA_030248095.1 Ptycholaimellus sp. GST1_10
AATATCGATTTATGGGTATTTTGGAAAAAATGCATTATTTTGATGTTAACTAAAGACAAGGTTTCAAATAAAACAAAGATGGGGATGCACATGAATAAACGGGGAAACAAAGAAAAAGGAAAATGGTCATTAAGGGATTAACGTTGGCGTTGTTTGGGAGTGCAACGTTTGGAACGATTCGATCTGGATGGGCGTTTAGTGCGGCTTTTCCCTGTAGCAGTGCTTTTCTTGCGAGATTGCTGTGCAGTTGCTTTACTTATGAAGCATCCACGGCTGTCACGAGGTCGAGCCTTTGCTGCTTTTACACGTCGACTGCTTTTCTGACTTTTCCTCACTGTACTGCGTCCTTACATGCTTCTCCCAGAGCGGTGTGGTCCGCTGCTGGCTTGAGATGAGTCCTGGCTGAAACTTTGGTGCAATTCTTGTGTTCGTTGGCGGCTTCTTTGTTGCCTTCGAAGTCTTGGCTTAAAGCTGGTCTTTCTTAGTGGTCTTTTCCTCTGAGATTTTGCCACGATTTTTCTTTTTGATTGAGCTTGTTTGCGGGAGACGAAGCGTCCACGTGAGTCTCGGAGAAGTGGGGCAGGTGGGGCAATTCTGTGGGGCAATTCTGAACAAAGACTTGTTACCCAAATAACAAATAATGTTGTAGAAATGTTTTGCCAAGAACAGGACTCGAATCATAATTGTTATACATACAGCCCATCATTAATAGTCATGTCATATACATGCTACCGAGTAGTGCTGTATTACTCTTACCTTCAGAAACCATTAAACAGTATTCAGTTAGCGGAAAATACAATGGAATGGCCATATACTTATGAAACCCGATGACGACCAAATCCTTTCGAAAGACGTGGACTGTATGGGCGTATTAGTCAACGTCAAACTGCAGCAAGACGCCGTCATCGAGATAATGAAGGCCGTTTTATTCCAGAGACTGGACCAGTTGGTGAAATGCATGATCGGGTGTGTCGTAACCGGGGATTGCCAATCAATGCTGCTGCAGAAAACCGCAGACATCTTTACAATGAACACCTCCGCCGAAATAACCAAGCACAAACAAATATTACTACCCAGCTGACTCGTAATGCCTTAAATATTTTTATACCATTCTGTGATAACTCTATTTGAATTTGCTTTTCCCATGTTACTAATGTTTTATTGCTAAATAAAAATGCGTAAATTGTGTTAGTTTACCATTTAATTTTCAGGTTATGAATCGGCGTATAAATTTAGTGTCTCATGTACAATTAGCAGCAGTTTAGCTCATTTCACAATACATTTATTCAGTCAAAAATTTTTTTAAAGCATGAAATTTTGTCACTCAAAATTAAAAGGACAAGTCTGTGGTTTCAGTGGTAAGCACGGATTTATAATCTCCATATATGACTTGTAAATTAAAAGAAACTAATCTTTCTCTTTCAATTCTTAACGGTTTATCTGCTACTGCTTACAGTTCCTATTAGCATCTTAGAATGTCTGTCATCTCAAAAAGGTAAGTGTGTGATTTCTCAACCATTTTCATAGCACAGCACAGGTTTGGAACCGGCATATAGGGGAAGTGTAAAGATACCCCCCCCCCCCCCCCCCCCCCCACCCCCCCCTCCCGCTGGGGTTGCGCCCCCCCCCCCCCCCCCCCCCCCCCCCCCCCCCCCCCCCCGCGACAGGCGTGTGTGGGTTCAAAAGCGATTCAATTGTCATGCCCCCCTGCCACCCGCCGACATAGACCTTGTAGCAGCATTGCAGTCAAGGATTTTCCCTGAATTTTTTTAACTGCTTTTTTTTTTTTTTTTTCTGCTACATACCCCCCCTCCTGCAAACCCCCGAGATTTCATTATCATAAGACCTAATCTTACCCCATCCCCGATTCCCCTGCTTAACATAAGGCTTTCCGATTGGGCAGAAAATACTTTCTCAATCTTTATACGACTTGTGAACAAAAAAACTCAGGTTGTTTATGCAATTCTCAAGATTACAAGTGCTACAGCGCAAAAACTGTATAATGCAATGTTTAAACCTTTCTTCCCAAAAAAGTAATGTTTCAAATGCTTCGGAAACAACTTCCACCCCTTCCGATCTTTCCTAAAATTTTATTACCTTTTAAGTTTTAAAAAAAGTTTGTCCAAATCCGTTGAGAAATTCGCCATTTTCTCAGCATTCTTCATTTTTAAATATTCATTCTACCCAAAAGTAATGTTTCAAATGCTTCCCAACCGAGAATTCCACCCATTGCAATCTTTCCTAAAATTTTATTGGCTTTCAGGAAAAAGAAAGTTTGTCCAAATGTTAAAGTTCGACATTTCTTCAGCGTACTTGGCTTTTTTAAACATTTCTACCCAAAAGTAATGTTTCAATACTAAAACCGGCTACCCCTCCTGATCTTCCTAAAATAAGGACTGGCTTCAGAAAAAAATTTTGTAGATCCGTTGGAATTCACCGGGGCCAGCATTACCGAAATACATATATACATATATATGAGGACGAAAGTTGAGTAGCCTTTATAGACCGCGAGACGGCCCTTCCGTCCGCGGTAAATATCTATTCTACGTCATTTGGATTCAATGTTTTCTGTACAATGAAAAAGAGTTTGACATCTATGCATATTTTTAGCCATCGCGGTCAAATATCTGTCCAATTTTGGCATTATGCATACCATTTAAAGCTAATGTAAATTGTTGTGATCTTTATGTCCAAACTGGAGCATGCAATAATGGAATTGATTCAATTTGTGACCTAAAATATGCTTTAATTAAAAGAGCGACAAGTATAATGGCGCAAAGTGCAATGGTCTGGTACGTGTTGGGTGACTTCTGCTCCTTTTCTTTATCATTTAAGCTTTATTTCAATTCGAAATTCTACCTTATGTTTACCATTCACTAATACTTCCACTTTCATCATTACGCATTTAACACATTAATAATGAGACTTTGGGCTAAATGAGTTTTTTAAAAAACAAAGTAGATTAGCTGAACAAGGTATCTCGGCTGTTGCCAAGAGATGCGCAGCCTTACTTCAGGATAACACCCAGATGAACATACATGTTACAATTCAGCAGATTTCAATGAAAAACCATGAATTTATCAATATTTAAATTTTTGAAACATCAAAATTTTAGGTTATTGATTATTAATCAAGAAATAATAAAAAAATTTCAAAATTCCTTATAGCAGCTTCAGCTGTCCGCAGCGACAGTGGTAAATGCTAAAACTCAACTGATTTTATTGAAAAACCATGGTTTTATGCATTTTCAAATTTTGAAACATCAAGATTTTGGTTTTTTGACTATAAATCAAGAAATAATAAATATGTCAACAAGTATAATGGCGCAAAGCGCAATAGGTGACCGCGAAGCACAAATTATATCAATATCACTGAACACATCTGAGGTGAAGTCATGCTTATGATCTAATTTTATGATCTTATGATGTTTAAAAATTTAAAATTTTGCACTCATGCTGAGCATAAGGAAGGCAATATCTCAAAATATTATCCTAATGCGCACATATTATTAATCAAACCAAAAACACAAGTCTTGTGTGCAATTTTCAGCCGTTCAGCATGACAATTCTTCACTCAAAAGGAAAAGTCTGTGGTTTCTCAACAAAATTCAAAAGTAAGCACATATTTAGAATCAGCAGTTATGAATTGTGAACAAAAAAACTCAAGTCTTGTGTGCAATTTTCAGCCATTCAACATGACAATTCTTCACTCAAAAGGAAAAGTCTGTGGTTTCTCAACTAAATTCAAAAGTAAGCACATATTTAGAATCAGCAGTTGTGAATTGTGAACAAAAAAACTCAAGTCTTGTGTGCAATTTTCAGCCATTCAACATGACAATTCTTCACTCAAAAGGAAAAGTCTGTGGTTTCTCAACTAAATTCAAATTTAAGCACAGATTTAGAATCAGCAGGCATAAATTGTGAACAAAAAAACTCAAGTCTTCTGTGCGATTTTTGGCCGTTAAGCTACTACAGAGAATCAAAAATGTTCATTTTTGGAAAAAAAATTCCTACTCAGGAAATTAATGTTTTTAATAGTCCGGGACCGGTTCCCCCCAGCCAGGATCCAAGCGGCACATTTTAGCTTTCAGGAAAAAAAAGTATGTCAAAATCCGTTGAGAATTCGCCCGAGCCTGGCCATTCCAGACAGAAATATATATATATATGCGGACAGATGGACGCAAAAATGGGGTAACTGCTTAAGCTGGCCTTGGCCGCCCGCTGCTTCAGGCAGGGCGCCAGAGCTCATCCGGCCTCCGGGCATGGGTGCTACGGCCCCTACGCTTCGCCTAGCATGCTTCGCATGCTAGGCTACGATCCGGGGCCTCCGCACCCATGCACTTCGGCCTCCGGAGCTCTGACTGCCCTGCCCTCCACGGCAGGCAGTCTGCGGCCACGCAAAAAAAACGTTAAAAATGTGCAAAAGAAATCAGGCTATATGATATTTATTATGTAACAGGCAAGTAAGTATAAAAAATAAATAGTAGAAAACGAAATGGGGGAGAGGAAATCAGTGATTATAAACTTATTTAGGAAGTCCCATGAAGCAAGATCGATCAGCACCATCCAAGGGAGAGGATCCACCGCTTCCACCACTTTCAGTTGCAGGTGACGGTGATATTGCAGGGTTCATGTATTCATCTTATCACGAAACTTGCTTGGACTGTACTAAAGAGCTAAGAGGGCCCCATCTTAGAATGTTGATTCAGATAGAGCTTAAAATTAAAGTTAAACATTGATTAACATTGAGAAAAACAATATGCATAATAAAAAAATTAATTAATTATTTTTTAGAATTTTCAGTTTTTTGTTGTTTTTGCTACTAAGATTAATTTCGTGTGGTGAAAATTTTAACGCAGGGCATTTGTGCAAATTAATTAAAGTTTTTCATACTTTATTTAACCTGCCATAAAATACGATATTTCAATGGTGAAAATTTGCTGGGCTCTCTTAGCTCTCCAGTAAGGTTCAAAATTTAGAAAGCACAATTTCATGATAAGACTTAAAGATTTAATTTCATCACCTTACAAACCAAGCAAGTTTCATGATAAGATGAAACATAAAAATTTCATCACCTTGATAACAAGCTATTTGAAGTCAAAGCATTAACAAGAGACCGGCTAAGAGAGAATAAAACCCTGAATCGAAGATTCACAATTTCAGTAGTACACAAGCAGAGTAAATTATTCTAAAATTATAAAGAGCAATCTGTTTGGGATCAAAACCCTGTAATGTTCATAAAATATTGATAACTTCAGCAAAAGGTTAACTTATTAGATAGGGAAAAATGCAAACAAAAAATTTGTAAAAAATTGGTATTTGTTTGCATTTAACTGAATGAGTTTGTGTGCTTTTTGAAAATACCATATCGCATCGTGTGGAGTTGTGTGGAGCCAGCTGCTATGTGCTCCATTGATCACTTTGGATCTGCAATTATGATTAGCTATTCAGTTGGTTCAGTGTGGAGCCAGCTGCAATGTGGCCCATTGATCAATTGGGTGGATAAATTGGGTTCCACTGTACCAAGAAATTAACCCCTTTTAAGGATGGCTAGCAAATGTGTCATCTGGCCTCTTATGTAATGACTATCTTATTTAGTTGCAATTGACTTTTAGATCAATGAAACTCCCTCACCATTAGCCTAAAATGCATTGTATTTCTTATACGATATGACATTCACGCATGTAACTATTTAAATTAATGGGACGTTATAAAAGTCCATTAAAGTGGACTCAGAAAACCATTATGACAGAACCAAATGAAAATGAAGATCCTATATTTCAAGAATATAATCTAATAGAACTTATGGGTCACGGAACATACAGCAGAGTTTATAAATGCAACAATCACAGATTAAACCAAGGACAAGAATTGGAGCCAAGAAACCAGGGACAAAACGTAGCAATAAAAATAATTGATAGAACACGAGCTTCTCAGCGCTTCCTTGCCCGCTTTCTCCCAAGGGAACAAGACATAGCACTTCGGCTGACTCACAACAACATTATCCAGACTTATAGAACATTCACCCTAGAAACACGGACATACTTCATAATGGAATTAGCAAATCACGGCGATCTGGAGCAGTACATAAGCGCAAATGGAGCACTAAATGATAATCTTCAGCCCAATGACTTACTAAGACTATACTTTCAACAAATTTTAAATGGATTGGAATATATTCACAGCCAAGGAATTGTGCACCGAGATCTCAAGTGTGAAAATCTTTTTCTATGTGGTAATAAATGCCTTAAAATGGGAGATTTTGGATTTAGTCGGTTTATGGGAGATGAAGAATTTTCAGAAACATTTTGTGGATCAGGAGCATATGCAAGCCCAGAAATTTGCAGACGGAACAGATATCAGGGAAAGCCAGCTGACATGTGGAGTCTTGGAGTTATACTATTTATAATGATTGAAGCACGCATGCCTTTCAATGATGAAAATCCGGCTAGAATGCTAAGACACCAGCTAAATACTAACATTCCATTTACACAACGTTCCAGGCCCCATGCACGGCAACTGATAAATGCCCTCCTGAATCCAAACCCAGCAGATCGCCTTGGTCTACATAGTGCACAACAACATCAATTTATTACACTTGCTAATCATGAGAGGGATCAAAATAACTGATGTAATAGTGCCTAATGTTCAAAAGTTTTATGCATGCTATGTATTTATTAGTTTAGCTTTTATTGTGATGTCCATGTCTTGTCTTTATATTAAACATAAAGGTCTCATTTAAAAATAAAAATTTATTTAAAGTAACCTACCAAGTTTCTTTAATTTAATGTTTAATCTGTTTAATGCTATGGCATTTTCCGGATACAAAATTTTAAAAATTATGCTGCATTATGTTTAAAATTTGTCAACGTCTCTGGCATTTTTTACCATAAAATGAAGCGTATTTTTTTGTAAAATCAGATTTTTGTAGGGGTATGTTTGATATGCCAAGCTGCTGAATGGAAAGAAGAAATTTTGATAAAATAAAACAAAAAGAATAGTGGTAAAATGTAGGAATGTAGATTTATTTTACAACAGCCTCCCTGCGAATCTCAGCCCACACCCTGCAATGGTAACAACTCATGCAAGCACACGTTTTATTGAAATATGTCATATTATGACAGCTTTGTTTTAGGTTTTGTCATTTTGCAGGACAAACATTCACCAAAAAGTTTATGTTAAACAGAGCAGGAGATTAATTTGATCAAGTGATGACCACCCTATAAGACGCACTAACAAACAATGTTAGTTGAAAACTATCATTTAATCTTGCTACAGTCCAACCTAATGTTTATTGCAAGATGAACAACTGAAAATGAGGATGGTGTAGTTGACTTACATATCATCTTCCACATAATTACACTTGATTTAGGCTTTGATTGATTGAAAAAAAAATGTCACAAGCCAAAATAAAAAAGAAACTGTTGTATCATGTGCTATTAAAATTCCTTACTTAAGTTTCTTTGTTGCTCTCTTTAAAAAAATAGATGGATTTAATTCATTTTTTCCCTATAAACTTTTTATGTAGAATTCAAAATCATATTACTTATATTCATTGACTACGTTCAGATAAATGAACTCAGTTTGACTGGCGCGAATTACCCACATTCCTGCATTAAAATCAAATTAAATAGTTAAGAAACCATTGATTTATCCTCAAAGGAAGGGTACGCACACTATGTTAGCGACCACTAATCGAGCAAAGGTAGCACCGGACCTAGGCAAGCTATGCAATAATTGATAATAATAATTAACAAAGCCAAAAAAAGTCGACTTTCTCAATAATGATCCAAATCCTACAAAACAGGTATCAATCGACGCGTCTTGATGTTCTTAACACAAATCTGAACTGGGTTTGGCAAATTTAGACCAGAAATTTCCCGAAAATGGCCAAAAACCGGTTATTTAGGGTTATTTACTCTAAAATGAAGTACCTTTCAACATAATAGTGATTGTTGATTGTGATTTCAACATAATAGTGATTTTCAACTTACACGTGATTGTCAAGTACAGGACCTGTACAAGTGCCCAGATGCCCAAAAACGGCCCCCAGAGTGAAATTTTTGAAATTTATATGTATATATATATTTCTGAAAATGCTGTCCACGGGCGAATTCTCAACGGATTTGGACAAACTTTTTTTTTCCTGAAAGGTAATAATATTTTAGAAATATCTGGAGGGGTAGACCCGGATTTTGAGCACTTGAAACATTACTTTCTTAGATAGAAAGGCCACAAAAATGCAATATACAGTTATTGCGCTGTAGCACCTGTAATCTTGAGAATTGCACAGAAGACTTGAGTTTTTTTGTTCACAAGTCATATATAACAATTACAAATCTGTGCTTACTTTTGAAAATTGTTGAGAAACCACAGATTACCCTCTTGAGTGACCAACTTTCACACATGACAATAGCATCAATAATCAGTAGCAGCTGAACGGCTGAGAATCGAACAGAAGACTTTGGTTTTTTGATTCACAAGTCATATTTAACGAATTGAAATCTGTGCTTACTTTTGAAAATGGTTGAGAAACCACAGACTCACCCTCTTGAGTGACCAATTTTCATGCATGACAATAGCATCAATAATCTGTAGCAGCGGAACGGCTGAGAATTAAACAGAAGGCTTTGGTTTTTTGATGCAAAAGTCATATATACCGATTCTAAATATGTGTGTACCTTTGAATATGGTTGAGAAACCACAGACTTTCCCTCTTGAGTGACAAATTTTCACTCATGCCAATGACATCAATAATCAGTAGCAGCTGAACAGTTGCGAATTGCACATTAGACTTTGGTTTTCAGCTTTAGAAGTCATATATACCGATTTTGACTCTGTGTTTAGTTTTGAAACTGGCTGAGAAACCACGGACTTACCCTTTTGAGAGAAAATATTCACCCTTGCAATGAAAACATTCCTCAATTTGTGGCATCTGCTACATGTGAATATGGAAGGGGGAATATGCTCCGCGGTCACCTATTGCACTTTGCGCCATATACTTGTTAGTCTACACCAGCGACGCCCCCCTGTTCCTGGGGTATTTTAAGAGAGCCCTCAAAGCACTCCACTTTAGATGAGAGGTGCTTAGAATTTAACCCATTCTGACGCGATTTCAGCCCCCCAAGCAGGGGTGTGGGAAATCACAATGAGTCTAAATTACGTTTAACTTTGAGCTCAAAAGATTTGTGTGGTTTAGACAAATCACATCTCAAAATAAGTAAAAATATAATCAAATTTTGTAATTTTGAGGTTTTTTGCTTATCAGAGCCCTTCTCGAATAGCAATTCCAATGAAGTGATACAAGTTGAGGAGGTAGGGCTTTACAATTGGACGTAGAAGGAAGGGAAGAGGAAGTGGCGGAATCTAAATTTCATGTGAGACTAAATCAAAAATATGACCCTTACAAATAAAATCTAAAAAATATTAGTCATTAAAGAAGAAGACGCTTTCATTTGCAAGTATTTCTCTTCAGGTTTTTGTCCAAGAGACATGCACTCCTCATGTACACATAAAGGGCATAACTCAAAGGGCATAACATAGTTTGTATTGCATGGTTTGCGAAAAACAGATGTGATAGGGTACCATTGATCCATGCCATCACCATTCAATATAATACCCCGTCTTATGTTGATGTCTAAGAATGGTAGGCAGTTCTTCCTCCCATGTTACCTTTAGAGACCTGCATTTTTGGTTGAGGCAGTGAACAAAATGTTCCCATTGGTTGTTCTCATCCGTGATTACCATAAAAGAATCATCAACGTATCTGTAATAGCAGTGAATTATGATGTTATGGGCGTTTGCTTATTGTTTAATGGCTGATTCCCAAGCCATGCTGTTCTAGGTATATGTCAGCTAGTGGCCCACTGTGTAAAGCGCCCATAGGTAGGCCTTTTTTCTGCCTGAAATACTTTTTAGTTCCTTTTTATCAATGCAGCCATATGTGTGTTCCGTGCAGTATCTTAGTATGTGGCATATTTCTTCAGGTTCCAAAGTTGTTTTATCTTTTCAATATCTAGAGTTTAGTAGCTTGGTATGGAGACTCTTTATGGCTTCATCCACTGGCATGCTCGGGTAAAGTTGTTCAAAATCTAGGCTCACCATTTTGGAGTTTTGTGGGAAAGATGAAACATCTTTTAGTTTGTCAATGAATTCATAACCATTTTTAATCCTGGATAATGGTGGCATTAAGTTGTTTATTATTTGACTAATCTTTTTAGAAGCTTCAGCTTGGATAGAGTGGAAACTGGTAGGACTGGCCTAAACTTTTTTTTTGTATTTAAAACCATTTTAATAATTTGAGCCCTACTTATTATTGAAGCAGTATTTTCATTAAATTTAATTCCTTTAATTCTCATTTTTCAGCAATACATTTACCATTTACTGTATAATAATAAGCTTTTGGACCAAGACTACAAAATGAAGTTTTATGTGCACCCTTTTCTTTATAATTTTCTGCAATTTCATCCTTTAATTTACCCAGCATACTAGAAGATTCCGGATTTCCGGTAGTGTAATTGACTTTGGTAAATTGAGAAATACACTATCAGTATCAAAATAAGAAACATATTTACTGTATATAGCAATATTTTTATACAATGCAATTCTCGCATAGCTGGTTACACATGCCCCTATTGCCACATTTCCCGTTTTACTAGCCTAGTGGCTTCCTAGGCAGTTTGACAGGGTGTTACAAAAACCTGCGTTACAATTTTGTTAGGATCCTTTTCTAAAGCAATAAAATTAACAATAAATTAATATATATTCATTATTTTCAACATCGCATCTCTTTGCAAAAAATCCCCATTGGACATTTATTCAGACTTTTACAAATGCTCTCAATGCTGGATTTTCTTTAAAATCTTCTTTTTTTCAATATTACATCAAGTAAACTTTTATATTCTTAGGCAGGGCTAGACAAGGCATTTTTAATGTATAAATGTTGTACCAAATCTCTAAATAAAAATTTACTCCGGATGAGGAAGTGTCACAATCTGAAAAGGTTGAGCTAGAAGCAGAACTGGGGATGAATGAGAGGATGGGAGATGTAGTGGAATGGCTGTTTCCGCTGATTCATTGATTCAACTGCTCAATCACGCAATCTTTATATTTATATATATATATATATAGCCAACAATATAAAATTTAGTTAAAATTAAAAATTTGGAAAGAGACACTCAACTTCGCGCCAAAAACAAAATGCAAATGTCCAAGCAACAGATTTCACTAGGAGAAATTGTATTTCTTTTACTTTTTACTCGAGGCAATGGCAAATTTTGGAGAAAAGACACACACACTTGGCCTGCCGATGCTATCAGATATTTCTTCCACTTTTAATATAAAATAAAATACATAAATACAAATTTTATACTGTTGGTTTTATATTTAGCTAATATTTTATTAGAAAAAATAAATAAATAATAAACAAACCTTTTTAAATAAACTTATTTAAAAAATATAACAACAAGTCCCTTCCACATTTATAAAATGCCATTCCTTTCCTAAAATGTCATTACCTTTCGACATTTCTCAGCATACCCCATATTTCAACGTTTCTATCCAAAAAAGTAATGTTTCAAATGTTCTGTGACCAGTTCCACCCCTGCAGATATTACTAATTTTTCATTACCTATCAGGGAAAAAAAGTTTGTCCAAATCCGCTGAGAATTCGTCATTTCTCAGCTTACCCCATGTTTTAACCTTTCTACCCAAAAAAATAATGTTTCCAATGCTCCCTGGCCGGTTCCACCCCTCCAGATCTTAATATTTCAATACCTTTCAGGAAAAAAAAAGTTTGTCCAAATCCTTTGAGAATTTGCCATCTATCAGCATACCCCGTAATTCCACGTTTCTACCCAAAAAGTAATGTTTCAAATGCACCGGGACTGGTTCTATCCCTCCAGATCTTCCTAAAATATTATTACCTATCAGGAAAAAAAAGTTTTTCCAAATCCGTTGAGAAATCGTCATTCTTCAGCATACCCCATTTTTGAGCGTTTCTACCCAAAAAAGTAATGTTTCAACTGTTTGAAAACCATTTCCACCCTGCCAGATTTGTAAGCAAAAATTACTTTTCCAGAAAAGCAAAGTTCGTCAAAATCCGTTGAGAATTCGCTCCGGCCTGGCCATGGCAGATGAATATATTTTGACGAACGGTTTTTACGAACTTTTTTTTTCTGGAAAAGTAATTTTTGCCGTTAAAAATCTGGCAGGGTGGAAGTGGTTTTCAAACGGTTGAAACATTACTTTTTTGGGTAGAAATGCTCAAAAATGGGGTATGCTGAGAAATGGCGAATTCTCAAATGGTTAGGACAAACTTTTTTTTCCTGAAAGGTATTGAAATATTAGGAATGTCTGGTTGGGTGGAACTGGCCACGGAGCATTAGAAAGATTATTTTTGGGTAGAAAGGTTTAAATGAGGTAAGCTGAGAAATGACGAATTCTCTTAGCGGATTTGGACAAACTTTTTTCTCTGATAGGCAATGAAATATTAGTAATATCTGCAGGGGTGGAACTGGTCACGGAACATTTGAAACATTACTTTTTTGGATAGAAACGTTGAAATATGGGGTATGCTGAGAAATGTCGAAAGGTAATGACATGTTAGGGAAGGAATGGCATTTTATAAATTTGGAAGGGAGTTTTCGCGGTCACCTGTTGCGATATGCGCCATATACTGGTTGAGAAATTGTTTGTGGCTTAATCGAGTTTTGGGAAAGATTTTACTTGCTACAGCCCCTTCACTTCGCTCCCTTAGCTTTAACACACGGAGTGTGGAGGCTCCCTATGCTTCAACATCAAGAAGGTAGAGGAGCAGAGGGATAAGAATGCCTCTCTATCATATATGCTGGGTCATGGATGATAACTTGATCAATCAATTTTATTCCAAAATCCAAATATGGTACTGTCAAAAGCAACCCAATGATGAAAGCTTTCCAGCACCAGTCCTGCCATCAAAGCCAGTAATGAAAGCTCACATTTTGTTAGGATCACAAGAACTGGAATTCTCGACGGATATTGACAAACATCTTTTTATTGGAAGATCAAACGTGCCATTTAGATCGTGAAGGGCCAAACCATTTCCCGACTACTCGAACACCATTTTCTGAGCATAAAATTATTTCTTTTTATCTGAAAATATTTATTGCGTTCTGTAACAGCCTGAACTGTTGAGTTTTGAAATAAATTAATTGGAGGAACCTAGGCGTCCCACTGCTCGCCAAGTGCTAGAGGCATGAGAACAGCTTGATCCAGTGGATAAAATGTGCCAACACCTTTTCTGAAGCCCTCTCTCAACCACCATCTGCGTGAGACTTCCACGTCTAGGGGTCTATGGGTGAGTTTTGAAAATGGGCCAGTAGCTGTACCGTGGGCTGGATGTGATTGGTGGTGGCCAGGGGGCTATTGTGCGCTTGTATTTGAAGCAGTAGCTTTGCAACTTGGGATGAGGCCAGGGAATTAATGAAGGCTCAGTGGGCTTCTTGGCACCTGAGCAACCACTGCCTTCCTTTACAATCCAAGTAGGAACCAATGCTAGAAGTCCTACAGCTGCTGCGCTCACCAATTAACCAGCTATTTGGGGATTAGATTACTGTTTCGCAAATCAGCTGCTAATGTTACATACATTGATGAAGTAGAGATTAAAATAACTCCAATGATGCAAAATGTTTAGTATTTGGGCAAATATTTTGGTTATGAAGCATGCATTTTTTAACCACAGAGCAGCCAAAGACCGCTCCCATAGAGTTCGGACTTTGTCCTCATATATCTTTCTATGTGTGTCCTGGACATGCTGGGAACGGGCGAATTCAACAGATTGGGACAAACTTTTTTTTTTACTGAAAGGTAATCCGTTTTTTGAGAAGATATTGAGGGGTGGTGCCGGTTCAGGGCATTTGGGGAAACATTTATTATTTGGGTAAAAAGTTTTAACATATCAGATATGCCCAAGTTTTGCGCTGTAGCTACTGGTGTAAAAGTACACCGACAACTTGAGTTTTTTTCACAAGTCGTATATAACGATTCCAATCTGTATTCTTTAAAAATGACTAAGAAGACAGACTTTTCCTATTTAATGACAAACTTTTGCACATAACAAAAGCATCAATAATTGGTGGCAGCTTGAACGGCTGATAATGAACAAACACTTGAGTTTTTTTGTTCACTCATTATAGCGATTCCGAATATATACTTCTAAAATGGTTGAGAAACCACAGACTTTCCCTCTTAGTGACAAACTTTCGCGCATCGCAATAGCATCAATCATAGTAGCAGCTGAACGGCATAATTGGAACGAACACTAGTTTTTTCACGACGTATATATGGCGATACAAATATCTACTTTAAAAATGACTTGGAGCAACTTTGCCTCTTCGGTGACGGATTATCATTGACGATACGTATATAAGTAGTGCAGCTGATGGCTAATAATAAAACAAAAATACTTCTGTTTTTTTTTCACAAGCATGTTCACGATTTTAAATTTTCTTCTTTTAAAATGTAAAAACCACAGAACAAGTGTCGCCGCCGTTGGCTTTTCCGGTTAAAAGAAGCAAAGTATTTGATACCAAATGGAGGAGGCCATATCCTCCCCCACTCTTCCGCATCCGCACAATTAAGAGCCACGACTAGTCATAGGTGGATGCTGCTTTTGCGCAAAAAACCATACGCCCCCTAGTCACCACCTTTCTCTCTCATTTTTGTCTAACCGGTGGAGCTCAAAAATAGATTACCCCCTCTACCATAACCTCCATTTTTCAGCCGAATCCAGCTAGACAAAGGAAGATGTGTCTATGTCGAATCAGTTCTACCCTAAGAGCATTGGTACTTTCGCCCATAATTGTACCGTGAGAGGAGGTATGATTTATGTCCAAATGGTTTCAAACAGTTATAACTCAAGATCTAATCAATATTTTTTTACAAAAATTTAGCAGCAGATGCTCTTCGATGTCAGTAATATTGTGTTACACGTTTGTGCCAACCGGATTTAAACTTTTGGTTTTTAACTGGAACAGCCAGAAGGGCCGGTCCCGAGGTCTAAGAGGTTACTAAACTATTGTTCAAATGTTCATGTATAAATGTGTATCTGGAAAAGCTGGCCCCGGGCAGATTATCAACGATCTTGACAAACTTTTTTCCCTGAAAAGTAATTCAATTTAACAGAGATCTGGATGGGTGTAAGTGGGCTCCAGGATCATTTGAAATTTTACTTTTTTTTCTTTACTTTACTATAAAGGGGGATGCTGACAAATGATGAATTCGCATTGGTGTGAGGTCTCATAAGACCTAGTTACCAGATTCTAGGTTCCGTTCTAAGTGGTGAGAAGGTATTTATTGCTGATATAATGTAGTGGTGATGGTCCTGCCCTTCCTCTCCTGTTTCCTACTCCATTCCAGCCTTCTTGGCATCCATCCTTTTGTGATAGCTTCCGCCCGACTTGCTCCCCACACACCCAGCGGAAATGCGACCAAAAAGGATTCAAGTGCTCCTGTGCAGCCGCCTTCTGGTCCTGCAGGATCGGAGGAGGTTTCCTGGTGGAAACACCCATGGCCACTCTGGGTGCTGACTTCTATCCTCCCATCCATGGTATCCTGCTTGGCGCGCCCTACTCCAAGCAGCCACACCATCGCCAACCACAACTACTACCTTTGGTCATCCACCATCACCCTGCACTACTCTTCACTCCTCACTCCCTTCAATCGCTCAGCACTTCCGGCAAGATGCATTGAAAAGTGGCTGACAGAGTTTCAATACGGGCTTGCGGCTTGTCATTGAGCAGATTTGCTAACTCGTCTGCTTTTGGCCTCAATATTCCCACCGCCTTTCTTTCGATTGGCTAGTGGAGAATAAAGAAGCAAGAGTCGCTGAACTCCGTTCAGCAGGGAATAGTGGCGCTTCTGAGCCTGGGACAAAAATGGACCATGCGTCTAGCTGCCGCCGCCTTTTCCTGGACATTGCTCTTACCCTTTGTCCAAAACCAACTCATAGCGCCACTTATTTCTTGCCGCCTATCAACTCTGATTGGCCAGCATTAAAAAATAAGAATGCAAATGAGTAGCTGAATTGCATTCAGCCAGGAAAGCGCAGTCAAAGACTACGACAGTTTTACTGCCCCTTTCCTAGGCCTCAGCCTAATGAGCTGTTGCCTGAGTCTAGGACGGCCTTTTCTAAAGGCTCGCCGCTGCTGATTTATGGCAAGGAAAGGGGTACCATACCCGACCTTTACAACAACAGCTCCTCTGAAGGCAAAGCAGGAACACCAGACGCCGATGACGTCCCCAACTCCAACACCTACTCCGATGACAACGACTCCCTAGAGTGGGACGACGTCTTGCCAGAAGAAGACCCACTGCTCCGAGGCATCCTCAAA
>JASANA010010092.1:0-32564 GCA_030248095.1 Ptycholaimellus sp. GST1_10
ATATATAAGTTGACTCTTTCCAAAATGTAAACACAGTAGTGATTTATTCACATGAAATTTTAGATGTTTTAAGTATAACCTTCTTCCTCAGTAACAATAGATTTCTGACACTTGTCAGAACAAACACAATAATAACTATTAAAAAAAGTTAAAGATAGACATTTAAAACCAAATATGATTCCAAGGTATTTTAGTGTGCTGTATTAGGACGTAGTAGTGGTAGAACACCATTTGGAATGTCATGCTGTCTTTGTACATTGGTTAGGTCAACAATCACTCGAGTTTTATTCATTTTGATGCATAGGGCCTCTGCTGCTTTGCGTTCATGTTGCTGGTTACACTTATGTATTACCTTAGCTAGTTAAATAATTCTGGACCAGATGATTGCTCCCCTGATGATCTTTGAAAACATTATGTTGGCTATCGTTGCACCAATTGCTTTTGTGTTCCTTGATTCTTGATTCCAGGTGCCTTTTGGTCTCACCGTATATACACTCTGTTGCATTTGCACTTAATTTGGTATACAACGTTTGTCTGCAGCCTGTCTTCATATTTGCATTTTGGTCTGCTGCCTAAAATGTGCCATAGTTTTGGTCCTGTAGTTGTGATTATCCGTATATATCAAGGGCGTACAGTGTTTTTTTGTGCAAACAGGGTTTTTCTCATCCAAGTATGGCGTTTTGACGTTAATGCATTCTCGCTCATTATTACCTAAGCAGATAGCCGATTCTCTCTCGTGCAAGATCTTGTTTGTTGTTTTATGTATGATGGATGCAGGGTAGCCATAAGATTTGTATTTCTGGATGAGGTACTTTATTTCAGTGTCCAGTAGGTGGGTGTTGCTGCAGTATTTTTTAGCTCTGTGGGTTTCGCTACGAAGTGAAGATAGTTTATAGGACAAAGGTGCACACGAGTCAAAGGGCATGACATAGTTGGTGTTGCATGGTTTGCGGTAAACTGAGGTAATAGGGGTACGATTGGTCACGGCCATCATCGTTCAGTTGTATTCCGCGTCTTACATTAACGTCCAAGAAAGGGCAGACATCCATACTTCTCTTCCTCCCAGGTAACTTTTCGTGATTCGCATTTCTGGTTTAGGTGTCGGACAAAATGCTCCCACTGGTTGTCTTCATCAGTGATCACCATAAAGGAACCTTCCACATATCTGTATTAGCAGTGTATAGTAATGTTGTGTCCACTCGCTTCCTGTTTAATGTTTCTTTCCAAATGTTCCAAGTAGGGGTCAGCAAGAGGACCACTGTGTGAGGCGCCCATCTGGAGACCTTTCTTCTGCCTGAAGTACTGTTTAACACCTCCTGTTTCAATGCATCCATAAGTGTTCTCTGTGCAATAGCTTAAAATTTGGCAAATTTCATCCGGCTCTAAAGATGTTTTCTCTTTCCAGTACCTAGAAATATGTAGCTTGCGTAGTAGGATACCTATAGATTCTTTGACAGGAATGCTGGGGTAAAGCTGTTCAAAGTCCAAACTGACCATTCTGGATTTCATGGGAAAGGGGGAATCTTCCTTTATCCTCTCAATGAATTCATAACCATTTTTGATTCTGGACAGAGGTGGTAGTAAGTTGTTGATTATTTGACTGATCTTTTTAGAAGCCTCAGCCTGTATTGCGTGGATTTTGGATAGAGTATACATATATACATATATGGATGTAACAAGGAATACCTCGGCGGTTTCTCAACCGATTTGGATCATTTTTTCAGAATATGTCACAAATGTTGGCCGCTTGAGGCCCTATTTTCGGAGCTCAGCGGAAATATTTATTTCTGGAGTTATGACTCAAATGACTTATGTTTCAGTAGTGAAAAACGATTTTTGCTTTTAAATCTTACAGAGGCTATAAAAATGGCCATCCTGGGGTAAAAAAGGATGCTGATCATGAATCTGAACTCAGAATTTAGCATAAAATTGAAATTTTTTCTCAAACCCAGCTGGATGATGTTTCAAAATCCAAACTTTTTATTTCTTGAATATTAGCCACAATTTTGGGCTCCAGAGGGTAAAAGTTGTCGCTGAGCTTGAATTTGATCTCAGAATTGACAAACAAGTATATGGCGCAAAGCGCAATAGGTGACCGCGGAGCGCATCCTTTATATGATACTTTGCAACTCAAAAATCAAGTATGTGGTTTCTCAACCAATTTCAAAAGTAAGCACAGATTTAGAATCGAAATATAAGACTAGTGAACAAAAAAATCAACTCTTCTGTGCAATTCTCAAGACTTCAAGTACTACATCGAAAAATCGCATATTTCAATTTTCCAACTTTCTACCCAGAAAAGTAATGTTTTAAATTCTTCGGGACCAGTTCCACCCCTCCAGATCTTCCTAAAATATTATTACCTTTCAGGAAAAAAAAGTTTGTCCAAATTTGTTGAGAATTGAGCATTTTACAGCATACCCCATTTTTCAACCTTTCTACCCAAAAAAGTAATATTTCAAATGCTCAAATTCCGGGTCTACCCCTCCAGATCTTCCTAAAATAGCATTACCTTTAAGGAAAAAAAAAGTTTGTCCCAATCCGTTGAGAATTCGCCCGTTCCCAGCTTTTCCAGGAACATATATATATATATAAGTTGACTCTTTCCAAAATGTAAGCACAGTAGTGATTTATTCACATGAAATTTAGACGTTTCGAAGTATAACCTTCTTCCTCAGTAACAATTGATTTCAATGAGGACAAAAGTTGAGTAACCTCAAACCCCCTCAATAACTTGGGGGTCTCCCCCATACCTTTCTAAATATAGTATCACTTCCCTTTAAAAAAAAAGAATCTTTCAAAAAGCGACCATCGACTGTAAAACAGGCTGGCTAACCAATCTAAAACCAAAAAAACTGTCATTTCTTACCTGTTAGCAATTATTTTAAGGGGGTAAGGGGGAAGCTGAATACTGATCAGAACATAGATCACACAATATACAGACTATTGACCATTATTAAGTCATGTGGATGGTTGAAGATTCGCAATCTGAAATTACGATTAGTAGCTAGTAAATATCAAATAGCACCTGTACTGAGCATCAATATGATTACTGTGGAAGCCTGGGCCCGGGCAACGGGGCTGGTATACAATCAGTACGAAGGATAGTTTGGAGCCTGAGCGCGTCTTGCGGGAGCGAGCGCGCAAGGTGGGGAGGAGCGGGGACATCACCTGCAAGGTCCTCACCTTCAACTGCGACCTGGAACAGCCGGGCGACAAGGGCACCGGCGGCCACTTCTTCATCTTCACCCTCTCTTCAATTCGCGCTCTGCGGGCCTCTGGCTGATTGTTAAGCCCGTCCCAATTCGGTGGTCCTTCTTTTTCGGAGAGGAGGAAGTGCGTGGGGAGAGTTGAGGAGGCGCGAGGGGAGGAGGAGAAGCGGCGGAAGAACTCTTACGTCATCGTCTAGACAGGCGCACACAGCGGGCGCACAGCCCGACAGCTGAGCCCGCCCCCCATTCGGTCCCCCCTGAATACCTACCTGTGTGGGTGGGGGCTGCGTGGATTGGCAGGAGTGGGGGAGTGACGAGAGGAGAGTGGACGAGTGCGGGAGAAAGGAAGGCCTTCAAGGACGGAGGGCATGGCGACGCTGTACAAGTCCAAGGCAGAGGACGCGGTGGACCGCTGCTGCGCCGACTGCGACGGCAACGCCACCGGCTACCACGACAAGAGGAGGGTCCGCTGCCTCAGATGCCAGCGCAAGTTCTGCTCAGCGGGGCTGGACCGGATGTGGGTGCCGGCGGGGTTGGCGAGGAAGTGCATCTGGGACAGCGTGGAGGCCGCCATCTTTGACGACAACCCGAGGGGCGCCGGGGACTTTGACTACTTCTGCCCCATCTGCCAGCTGACCTTCATGCCTGGGTGCCCGCCGGCATCGCTGGAGGAGATCGCCTACCACGCGGGCATCGCCCTGGGCGGAGGGCGGCGCTACCGGCCGCCGCTGTACAAGTACCGCGGCCCTGGCAGGGAAGACGGGAGGAGCCAGGCAGGCGCCGGAGGGACGTCGGAGAGCTCCGAGGACGAGAAAGGCTCCTGCAAGACCAGGAGCACAAGTCAGAAACAAAGTTCCCCTTCCAGGGGCCGGGGAAGCCGGCGGGGAAGCGAGAGGAGCAAGCGGGACATCAGCGACAGCAGCGGGGACGAGAGGAAGAGCAGCCAGTCGAGGAGCGGCCGAGCAGCGAGCCAGCAGAGCAGCTACCTGGCCGACCTCATGGACCTCCTCCAGGTCGTCGGGCCTCCCCTGGCGGAGGGCAGCAAGGGGAACAGCAGGAACCCGAGCCGAAGCCCGAGCGGGAGCCCCGAGGGAGGGAGGCAACGAGGAGACCCTGGACTTCGACAACGGCACTGGGCGGACGACGAGCACCGCCACCGGGAGGACAGCCGGCTCTGGCGGGAGGCGGAGGAGCGTCTGCGGCAGGAGCGAGAAGCTCGGTGACGGGAAGAAGAGGAGCATCGCCACCGTCTGGAGGCCGTCGAGCTACGGCGACGCCAGGAACAAGAACGCCAAGACCAGGAGCTGGGAGGTCGGCAGAGCCGGGGAGCAGAGCCGAGCCACGGACGGAGGGACGACAATCCGTTCAACGTCCGGGAGGCCTTGGAGCAAGACCGGCGATGGCGAGTGGCGGAGCTGAGACGGCGGCATGAAGAAGAGCTGAGCAGCCTCAGCGGACGATCCGGACAATGGCGGGGAAGCCAGGCGGGCCAAGACCCGTGGAGGGCGGCGAGCCGCCAGTTGAGGAGGCAGAGCAGCCCCCAAGAGGACAGCGATGCGGAGAGGCGACGCCTTCCGAGCCCCATCCAACCGGACACGCCAGCGCGAGGACAGTTTTGAGGCCCATGGGCGAGGGCGATGTACGGGGCCGAGTCCGACCGGGGCAGCGGAGGCTCCAACGGCCGTCGGGGTGGAGTTCCGGGCGGCATGCGTGCCAACCGGGACGGCGGAGGCCCAGATGGCCGCCGGGGTGGAGTCCCGGGAGGAGGCCAGGAAAGGGAGCAAGGGAGGCGTGGAGACGCCGGGGACGGACGAGCCAACCAGAGCAATGGCGGGGGAGAGGAGCACCGCGAGCGGGCCGGAGAAGGCCGCGGCGGGGCGCGCCGAGGAGGCACCGGCGGCGGCGGCGGTGGCGGCGGCGGCGGGAGCAGCGATGACGATGATGGGGACGATGACCGGCGCCGCGGGCAAAGGGATGGCAGCGACTGGGAGCGCTTCAGCGACGCATGGCGTCGAGCGGGAGGAAGGCGCGACAGAAGCCCGTCCTACCACCGACACCCCAGCCGAGGAGCAGAGCCGGAAGGAGGAGCGACGGCGGAGCTGATCAGAGCGGTGGCGGGGATGATAGGGCGGATCGACGTCGGCGGCGGGAGAAGGAGCAGATCCGGCTCCAGATCCAGAGCGAGCAAGGCCCTGCCGAAGATCCAGCACACCATCGAGAAGTTCTCCGGCGAGGACATCTCGGAGTACCCAAGGCACCGCAACTGGATCACCAACCTCCTCGAGAAGAGCAAGCTGCAGGAGAGGGACAAGTTCTATCACCTCTACAACAGCCTGGAGGGCGCGGCGAAGGACAAGATCAAGCAGCTGGACCCCAACGTTCGAGGCAACTTTGCCCTGGCGGTGAAGACGCTGGACCAGAACTACAAGAGGGAGGACCTGATCCAAGCCGAGCTGTTCAGGAAGCTGGGCGGGCTGGAGTCGGCGTTCGACGGCGACCTGGCGAGCCTGGAGGGGCTGACGGACGCGGTGACGGACATCGTGGACCGGCTGGGCAATGCGGGAGTCGCGGACCAGGCCATTGACGCCTACGCCTTCAACGTGTTCGCCAAGGTCCCGGTGGAGCTAGGGAGGCTCATCCAACGCCAGAGGATCAGGAGCAACCTGAAACCGGTGCCGGGGATCAAGGAGCTGGTGAAGGAGCTCCGGGCGGAGATCAACCTGCTATGGCACCAGGCGGGTACGGAAGGAACAGCGAAGGCGGCGGCGTTCCTGGCGGGGGCAAGAAAGCCTGAGGCTGGGAGCGGAAGCCAGAGGAGGAAGGAGGCGGGCGCGGACAGGGACGAGAGGAGGCCGTCGACGGGGTGCTTCTTCTGCTCCGAGAAGGACCACAGGGCGGCGGACTGCAAGAAGTTCGTGGACCCGGACAAGCGCAAGGAACAGATCCGCCTGCTCAAGCGATGCTTCCGGTGCCTCGGAGAGGGGCACATGAGCCGCTTCTGCTGCCTGGAGAAGCCCTGCTTCAAGTGCAGCGAAAGGCACCACACCCTCCTCCACGGCTCGTCAATGCAAATGAGCCCGAGATGGTCGAGCGGCAGCGGGGATGGAGGCCGCGGGGGCAGTGGAGGCCACGGAGGCGGTGGCGGCCGAGGAGGCGCCGGAGGAGGCCAAGGAGGCCGCGGGAGCGGCGGGGGCCACAGCGGAGGTGGCAGTCAAGGAGGCAGCGGGGGCCCCGGGGGCGGTGGAGCATCCGGCCAACAAGGAGGCGGCGGAGGTCGTCAACGGGGCGGAGCCTCAAGCAAGGAGAAGCGGACGGAGGGCAAGGAAGCCCCGAAGGCCGGCGGAGCTAGCTGCACGGCGGCGGCCGGCGAGGAGACCACGGTGCTGGCAACATTCGAACCGGCAGTCGCTAAGCCAGGGAGGGAGCCGGAGGACACGGTCAAGGCCCTCCTGGACAGCTGCAGTTCGCTGACCTGGATGCGGACGGACACGGTGGAGCGGCTGGGGCTACGGCTGGGGCCGCCGGAGACGGTGGAGGTTGCCTACACGGGGAGCTCAGAGAGAAGGGCGGTGAGAGCCAAGGCGACGGTCGTGGACCTTGTCGACCGCCTGGGTGGACGCCTGCCGTGCAAGGTCTATGTGGCGGACGCGGTCTGCCCCGACTTCACGATCGGCGGCTTCCGACTCAGCAAGAGCATTGAGAAGGCGGTGGGCAAGGCGGAGTGGGGCTTCGCGAACTGGCCGAGTGAGGAGGCGGAGAGCTACACGGTGGAGATGCTGATTGGCCTCAACCTCTACCACTCCATCCTGGGCAAGAAGACGGCGATAACCGCCAAGTTTGTCGCCTACTACACGGCGTTTGGACTGCTGTTGGAGGGAGCGCTGGAGCCCGGAGAGAGAAGGGTGGTGGATCGGCTGGCGAGGGAGTCGACGACAGCGGCGGCGATGTTCAGCTTTGCAAGACCGGCGACCATCGCGGAGGCGCTGGAGAGGCAGAGCAACCTGGAGACCGTCGGCTTCGAGAAGGATGTCCACCTCAAGACCACCGTCAACGACGAGGAGACCGCCAACCTGTTGCGGCAGGTGGAGAGGGCGGAGGATGGAGCGTTCGTGGTCCCGCTTCCGTTCAAGCAGGAGTCGGAGACACTGGCGTCCAACTTTCACCAGGCCTTCGACCGGAGTAGGAAGATGGACGCCAAGCTCACCGAACGAGACAGGGAGGCCTACTACGCCGAGTTCAAGGACCAGGCCAGCCAGGGCATCATCGTGCCGGTGACGGGGGCTCCGAAGCCGGGACACCTAGTGCATCACCTGGCTCACTTCTGCGCGCCAGGCGGGAAGAAGGTGCGGCCGGTGGTGGACGCGAGCAGCAAGGCAGGGAGGCCGCCGAGGAGCCTCAACGACCTGATCAGCCCGGGGCCAAATCTGCTGTCCAGCCTGATCGAGGTGCAGATGCTGATGAGAGCCCACAAGTTTGCCTTCACGGCAGACATCAAGGTGGCGTTCTACGCGCTGAGAGTGAAGCCGGAGCACCAGGACGCCCTCCGCGTGGTCCTGCCCAAGGACTGGGACAAGCCGATGTCGGCGGAGAACTACCAGGTCTACCGGTACACGCGAGTCATCATGGGCTGCACGGCGTCGCCCTGGCTACTGCAAGCGTGCATCCGACGGCTGGTGGAGGAGGTCGTGGATGGGGAGGAGCACTTCGGGCTCACGGAGGAGGAGCTACGCCTCATCCCCAGCAGGACCTATGCGGACAACGTGATCTGGGGGTTCGAGTCGGCGGCGGAGGGCATCCGGATCACCAGGGGGCTCGTGCGGATGTTCGCCAGCGCTCAGTTCATCCTACGGAAGTTCGGGAGCAACTGCGGAGAACTGATGGAGAGCTTGGCGGAGAGTGAGAAGCTGGAGGGCGTCACAGTGGGGACACTCGGCATCGACTGGGACACCAAGGCCGACACCCTCCACCTACCCAAGGTGGACTACGGCAACATCCCGGACAGCCCGACGGCCAGTCAGCTCTGCAGCGGCGTGGCAAGGCTCTTCGACCCGTTCGGCGTGGCGACGCCGGTGACGTTGGCGGGGCGCCTGCTGACACAGGCGATGCACGGCCGCTGCTCGGGGTGGAAAGAACAGGTCCCGGAGGACCTGGCCAAGGCCTGGGTGAGGCTGAGGGCCAAGTTGGAGGGCCTACACGAGGTGCAGGTCCCGAGACGGGCGTTGGCCATGGAGCCCAACCACCTGGCCATCTTCAGCGACGCTTCAGAGGCGGCGTACGGATTTGCCATCTACGCCGTGGCCAAGGAGGGCGGAGCGAAGCTGCTGCTGGCAAAGGCGAGGCTCACACCGGTGGACAAGAACGGGGAGCCGGGGAAGAAAGGAGTGAGGCTGTCGACGCCATGGCTGGAGCTGTGGGCGGCAGTGGCAGCCACGAGAGCGGCGGACCTTGTCATCAAGGCCTACGAGGGCGTCGCCGAGTTCGGGATGAGGACGCACTTCGTGGACTCTGCGGCGGTGCTGGGCTGGCTGAGAGCAGGAGCGGCGCCTCTAGCCTACGAGAACAGAAGAATCGAGGAGATCAAGGCCATCGGCGTCACCGACAACTTCCGCTTCGTCTCCACGACGGAGAACCCAGCAGACTGGGCGACAAGGCCACAATCAAGGAAGGAGCTGCTGGAGCCCAACGGATTCAGCGAGGGGCCGGAGTTCCTGCGAGAACCGTTCGAGAGCTGGCCGGTGCTGAGGGCGCCGCCGGGCACGGAGCCCGGCAAGGACAAGCGGGCCGGGGAGGAGCTGAACGAGGAAACGGAGGAGCGGGGTGCCAGGCTGGAGTCGGCGGCGGGCGCCGGGGGAGACGTGAAGCTGGCGGCGGCGGCAAGGGCTAAGCCGAAGAAGCCGGAGACCAGAGAGATGAAACGGGCGAGAATGTCGAGGCAGGCGAGGGCAAGGACCCCGGGCTGGTTCTTGCTCATGGACCCCAAGCGCTTCAGCAGTCTACGGGCGCTGTTGGGGACGGGAGTCTACGTGAGGAGGTTGCCTGGAGGCGACTTCTACGAGCCGGCCCCGACCTGGAAGGAGCGGGAGATGATCCTGTGGGAGATGACAAAGCACCTCCAGAACGAGTTCTACGGCGACATCATCACCTACTTGGAGCGCAAGTGGGCGGGAGAGGACGTGAGCCGGGCGGACCCGAAGGTGCGGAATCGAGTCAAGCAGCTGAACCTGAGCCTGAGTGGAGGTCTGCTGCGAGTGGGGTCCAGATTCGGCGAGAGGGAGCCGACGGACGATGGCCAGCTGCCCACCCTGCTGCCGGCCAAGCACCCATTCACCGACCTCGTCATCCTGCACTACCACACACTCAACGCTCACGCGGCGGCGACGGCAACGTTGGGGCTTCTGAGACGGCGCTACTGGGTGCCGGGCGGGATCCAGACGGTCGCGCGGGCGCTACGAAGATGCTGCCAAGCCTGTCACCTGTCGAAGGCGAACTTCCCGATCGCACCGCCGTGGGGAGAGCTGCCGGCGGAGAGAGTGGAGTTCTCGGGGACGCCGTTCGAGAGCATCATGATAGACCAGATGGGGCCCTTCCTGACCCGGGAGCGGCCGGGAGCGCCGGAGCGGAAGCGCTGGGGGCTCATCATCACCTGCACCGCCATGCGAGGCATCCACTGCGAGGTCCTGGAGGACTACAGTTCGGAGGCGGCGTGCTTGGCATTGGAGAGGTTCTGGGCCCAGCGGGGCCTGACGAAGATGACGGTGTGGCTGGATTGAGCACCGGCTTTCGTGGCGGCTGCGAAGGAGTTGGAGCCGGTGCTGAGCTTCGTGGACGGAGAGAAGCTGGACCTGGCCGGGTTTGCCGCCAAGCACAAGGTCCACTTCAAGCACGGTCCAGTCAAGGCACCCTGGCATCAAGGAGCGATAGAGCGCCTGGTGGGGGTGGTGAAGGCATCGGTCAAGCCAGCCATGTGGAAGAGGTGGATGACGGACCCGGAGTTCAAGACGCTGCTCACGAGGGTCGAGGCGGCGGTGAACAATCGACCGCTCTGCCCACTGACGGCGGACCCCAAGGAGCTACGCCGGGAGTGCAGATGGAGCCCTGCCTGGACCCCAAGGACATGCCGGCCAGCCTGCGAGCGGCCATGGAGAAGCGACAGTCGGGCATCGCCATCTTCAAGCAGCGCTTCGCGACGGAGTACATGGGGTACTTGCGGCAGTGCCACCTCCAGGAAGCGGCGAAACAGCGAGTGGCGCCGGCACAGCGGTTCAAGGTCGGCCAAGTCTGCCTCATGAAGGAGCCTCCGCCGACGCCGCGGACGAGCTGGAAGCTGGTGCGGATCACCGAGATCCACGCGGACAACCGGGGAGTCGTGCGCTATGCGAACATCGTTGACGGCGACGGCTACAAGGCCAAGCGGGCGACGGCGAGGCCGCGGCGGGCCTGGCCTAGGCTGCCTCAAGCGTCTAGTGGTGGTGTGCAGGTGCGCCTCACCCACCACTCTTTTGCGGTTCTGCACTTTCACCCTTTGATGGAGGCGGCGGTGCAGGTGGTTTCTGAGGAGTTTGAGAAGGAGATGGAAGTGACTGCGCCTACGGAGGCAACGGGCGCGATGGATGCGGCTGCGCCTACTGAGGCGATGGGCGCGTTGGAAGTGGCTGCGCCTACGGAGGTGACGGGCGCGATGGAGCTGATGGAGGTGGATCCATCACCGCTTCAGCTCTGAGAAGGACGGTCACTTTGGAGATGGCGCCGACGGAACTGATTCCATCACCCGTCGAGGACGCGAATTCTGTCCTGTTCTGCTACGATTTGACGAATTTTCCTGGCTGGCGAGGGTGATGGCTTAGGATTGTTCGCTGTCTCCGGTGATGGATTTGGTGCCGAAGCGGTGAAGCCAGAGGTGAATCGGATTTATCCTAATCACCACCTGCCAGGAAACAGCTTCTGCTCCTTGTTCATGCCGGTGGAGTTGATGAATGGCCAGATTCTCTACTTGCCTGAGGGAGGCAGTAGGGACTTGACCTGGTTCAGTCCAGAAGTGCACTGCGATCAGGTGAATCGGTTCAAGTTTGTGGATGAGTCCAACAAAGGCAAGATTGGTGACTACTTCTGCAACCTCACCGGTGGCATCTTTGCCACGTACCTGATGAGCCCACACCTGCACAAGCTAGCACCTGACATCACCTTTGATGCCCCTCCCCTCTACAACGTCCCTATCCTCCAGCCCTTCGCCACCCTCACAGCCTACGCAGCCAACATGCCTTGCATCGATCGACAGGTGGAGGCCATCCATCTACTTCATGCTGGGAGCGGCACTGTCCATTGTGGTGATGGTCGGCCTCTGCATGGTGATGATCTACCTCACCCGCTTCACGAGCTGTGGCTTGTCCATCATCTGCACCATTGACAACATTGTCAACACCATCATCTCCATGTTCAGCAGGTGCTGGCCTGACAGAGGTCCATGACCTGGCTCGAGTCTCACCAGTTGGATGAGGAAGCAAGGAGAGCAGAACAAAGAAGACCTGCCATACAGCACCACTCTTCTACCTCAAGCTCTTCTCCCTCCCTTCCGTCCCCCTCGCAGGCAGGTGAGCATCGGCTCGCCCACCTACTATCACCCAGAGGATGAGGACATCCTACCCTGCACTTCATCCTTCCCTCAAATCACTCCTCAAGATCGAGCGAGTCTATGCAAGGCCTACTCTCATCGCATTCCAACGCCACTCAGCGCTTCATCCTCCTACAGCGGCCCATCTTTTGCTGCTCCTCTACACCAGTCCGAGTCGGTGCTGACCTTCTACGACCCAGAGCAGATCCAGCTGGGAGCGGAGGAAGAACTGCGCCTCATAGGCCTTTGCTGAAAGAACGCGGGACCCAGCCCTTCATGCGGATACCTTGTCCCCTCCCATTAGATGTACCCCATTCATTGCTTTGCTTCTGGTAGCCATGACTTCCTCCGATCCTTGTGATTTAGTTGGAGTGCTGGGAGTCTGCGCTGCTTCAGCATCATAATGGACTTTGAAGGTCTGTATCTTATCATTCACTATTTAGCTGGCCCCCTCCTGCTTCATCCCGTCAGTATATGCAATTGTTGGAATGTAGAAAAGAATGGAAATCTTGGTGGTCTCTGTGGCGGACACGATGCTTTAGCTGCAGCAACATCTCCAGCTTAACGCACTAGGGACCCACCAATCGCTTCGGCGACCTCGAAACAGCCCGCCAACCTTCCCAGCGTCAATGTTAGATACGGGACTACGCCTTTCCCTCCCCCATCGATCTCGAGTGGAATAGCGCAAGTCGATTTCAGAGCACTCCAGCTTACTATTCAGTCTTCCAGCTAAGGAAACAATCATATATTGGAATCACAATGCAATATCATAATGCTCAAACAGCACGTGGTATAGCTGAAGAATCTTTCAAATCAAGCTCACGGCTTGTGCTCCACTTCATTACTCCTGTACAACTAGTTAAGGAGGTTAAGAGCAATGTCTAGCAAATGGCAGAACTGAGTGCTAAAGCAATGAAGCTGAAACAACGCCAAGAGAAGGCTAAAGAGAGAGAGCGTTATAAAGAAGTTTAACTTATAGAGGCCCGCAACAAAAGGCTTTCCCAAATGTCTGAAAGAAATAAGAAACCTCTTACACATGAGAGTCCAGGAGTGAGGGGGTCACGGCTTGAAGCCCTGCCCCAGAGACAGAAAGAGCGTCTGGCAGAGGAGAGTCCTGAGTTGAGAGGAAAGCGCCTTGAAGATCTGTCCCAGAGACAGAAAGAGCGCCTGGCAGAGGAAAGCCCTGAATTACGGACAAAAAGGCTGGATAAATTGGCCAAGCATTACCAAGAGAAAATTGTGACTGAAACACCAGCTAACCTTGAGCAAAGAAAGAGAACTGAAAGGCAGAAAAAAGGGTCAGTAAAGACTTTGAGTGTGTGAGAGAGAGGAAGTGCAGGGAGGCAATTGAAGAAATGCTTAAACAGAACCCTGAATTAGAAGAGAAGAAGAAATTTTTGAGGAAGTCCTGGCTAAGAAAGGTCAGGAAAGAGTGAAAATCATCCAAACTGAATTATAAACGCATCGAGGAATTGAAGGAGCTCTCTCCGGCACAGAAAGGCAAATGAGCTTGCAGAAAGTGTCCTGCAACGCCTGGAACTCTATCAGCTCTTAGGAACTTCAATGCTCTAACCAAGACTGGTGCTAACCCTTTAGGTGACAGTCAGGGGTAGCATCAGGTTCAGAGATTACTGCTACTCCTCAGGCTCAGCCTAATGAAGCAAAAAAGGCTAGCCGCCAGCTATACCCATCCCTGCAGGAGATCAAGCCAGTGGAAATCACTCCCTAAGAAAAACTTCAGCAGCTATTGAAGATGGATCAGAGAAACCAGCTCCTTGGTGTGAAAGCTTTGACTAGCATGGCTGGGGCACAACCAGCATACATACATGCTGACCAAGGAGATGAGGATGACCTACTGATCCCTGTACATGGCCTGCAGCTGCCGCCACCAGATTTTGTTAGGGAGAGGAGAGAGCCAAGAGACAAGCAGAGAAGTTCCTCAGCTGCACCACAAAGGAAACGCTCAGCTCAGGCAAATGTAGCTCAAGCTGAAAAGAACACTCCGATACCATTTTATAACAAGTATATGGCGCAGAGCGCAATTGGTGACCGCGAAGCTCAACCCCCCCCCCCCCCACAACTTCCCAGGCAACTTAGCTGCTTATAAAATCAATGTTCTTAATTTATGTTTCTTGTGAATTTGAGTTTGATTGCATTTGTTTTTTTCACGTAATGTAAAAGTAATATTTCAAATGCTCCGGGACTTGTTTCACCCATCCAGATCTTCCTAAAATTTTATTACCTTTCAGGAAAAAATAAGTTTGTCAAAATCCGTTGAGAATTGACCCTTTTACAGCATACCCAAATTTCCAACCTTTTCTACCCAAAAAGTAATGTTTCAAATGCTCGGAAACCGGTTCCACCCCTCCAGATCTTCCTATAGCATTACCTTTCAGGAAAAAAAAGTTTGTCAAGATCCGTTGAGAATTCGCCCAGGGACAGCATTTCCAGATACCTATACACACATAAATATATATATATGAGGACAAAAGTTGAGTAACCTCTATAGACTGCGGAGCGGCCCTTCGGGCCGCTCCGCTGTCAAAAATGAAAAGGCCGAAGTCCACTCCTTTCCAACCCTGTTCCCCTTCGCAAGATATGCCTTCCACTACTTCCGCAAAGTACCCATCACATTCTTCCAGTACGTCAGGTTTGAGGGCTTTTTATCCCTCTTGAATAGGATGAATTGAGTAAATGTTGCAATTTTGAGGAACCGCCTTCGCCACAACAGCAATGCTTTTAGCTCCAGCAGAAGCTACATGTTCTGGTATTACAATCTTTGCATGCATTGATACAACTTTACAACAAATTATTAATTCAGGATTGTGTTTGGCTATGAGTACAGGCGACTGGATAATGGAGTCCATACACAGCTCACAAAGGCTACATCTAGTGGTAAGAAAGGTTCAAGACGGTTGACTTCAGGTGCTGCTAGAGACAAGGAGGTTCTAAGCGACTTCATGGCCAACGCATCTGCCTTTCAAGTCGGCCCTGAAGATAATGATTCCCAAAAATAATGACACTTTCTTATTTACAGCTCCGTGCACCTATGCGTGGGTCACCACAGTACTGGTCAAATGTAGCCAAGGATTTGACCAGCATGGTGCGGCAACTTGGCCCTGCAACCTTCTTCAGATATATTTTTTCTTATTTAGTAAGGTTTTTAAATATTCTATTTTAGTGACCCTCTCTGCCAATGATAGAGGCTGGCCTGATATTATGAAGAACTTAATGGAAATGGAGTTGGGAAATCCTGTTTCAGCTATGGATGTGCAGATCCTTTCCAACCGTCACAGGCAATCTTCATTTGTACCCTTTGCTCTTCATATGCCAAAATTTTGTTAGAGATGAGATGATGCGGAAATAGTCTGTGGTGGTTGTGGAACACTTTCAACACCGTGTTAAACAGGCATTCAAAATCATCCTCAAGGACAAGTTTTAGCCCCTTGGTAAGAACTTAATTCACGATTTATTTGCAATCATTAGTTTCTTACTTTAGGTGAAATAGTGGATTATTGGTTTAGATACGAGATTCAGGTTATACTTCATGTTGGTTGTTTCTCTATCTTCAAATTTAAGACTATTTTCTTTAGGCACGTGGCAGCGTCCATTTACATGCACTGTTGTGGGTTAAAGATGCACCTATGCTTGGCCAGGATACGGAGGAGAATATCTGTGCATTTGTGGACAAATGCATATCTACAAAGATCCCTGATCCTGCCCAAGACCCAGAGCTCCATGTTACCAATTTTCAAGAGCATGCGCACAGACCAAGTTGCCCGAAAAAACAGCTTACAGCAGTAGATAAGGCTAAAATTTGGGCTGTAAACAAAGAAGAAGGCCTAAGTTTAAATGAGAGGGAAGCCAAGAAGAAAATGCTTGAGGAGAATGCCCGCTGCCGTTTTGACTACCCACAATCTCCTGAGGAGAGCACATTCATAGTCTTTGAATAAGTGGCTATGAAAATGGAGGATGGGTCAGTAGAGTTGGTTGATTGCCGGCTTGTGCTTGAGGAGAAAAAGAAACTGTGGGAAGAAGAAGCTAGGAAAGCTGGTCTTGGAGAAAATCAATGCCAGGTCTATGTGAAACATTAAGTGACAGCATACCTACAATCATCCAAGGCAGATGTGATTTACAAACGTGAAGCACTTGATTCATGGACAAACTACTACAATAGCAGCATATTGAGGTGCTGGAAAGCAAACATTGACCTTCAATATGTAGTCAATGCTTAAGGCCTTCTAACCTATATCTGTGGATATGTGGCAAAGCCAGAAAAAGAGTTAGCCGACTTGCTCAAGGCATTTCAATCATAACTAGATGCCTCCTTGCCAGCTAAGAAAAAACTTCATGATGTAGCCAATCGATTCATTCAATGCAGAAAACTTTCTGCCCAGGAAGCTTGCATAAAAGTCCTAGGCCTTGACCACAAACGGTCTTCACGGCGTGTGAAATTCATACCAACTGGGCCAGCAAAAGAGAGATGGAGGATGCTGAAGAAAGCAAAGGAACTGGACAAGTTGGCAGAAACAAATACAAATGTTTTTGTGGAGGGCATGATAGATCACTACTGCCTTCGTGAAGCTGGAAATCCCATCATGACTGCTGGAAAACAGAAGAAAGAAGATGAAAGGGAATTAGATGATATGGATGAAAGCTTTAACTTTAACTTTAAAGCCAGAAGTCTATGAAAGAATGCATGTAGAGATATGTGAGTGGTACCAATCGATGCGCAATACCCAAGTTTATATACCACTTGTGTATACACCTTTGACCTAGAACCATTCCCTGGGTCGCTACGGAGGCAAAACGCCATAGCGCTAGGGCGCTATGTGCGCAAAATCGATTTTTTGCCTGTTTCTACCACAATTTGTTGAACGATTGGGCTTTGCAACACCGGAAATCGAAAATTCAAGTAATTTTACACCTAAGCATGGGTCTAGTCCTATGGAAAGACCATTCCCAACTTGGCCCCATGGGGTCAAAGTTGGGCCTCCATTTTTCCACTGTTAAAATTTTAAAGACCATGGAGTCAATCGATTTCTATCTAGTAGGCATAATAAAACTGGTTAATGAAAACTTTGTTTCACACCAGGTAGAGGACAAAAAGTGCTAGTTGTATTGTACCCATCTTTCCAATGTTTCAGTTTCCAATTGAGGTCATAAGAAGACACAAAAGAAATGGAAGAAGGCCCTGGATACAGAGAGTGCAACATCTAAAACGGCTACAAAGAACGAAAAGGTCACCGGATCTTTTAAGAAACAACCAACAAACTCCAAAGCTTTTCAATTGCAACATTCCGGCATGCACAGCTTCCTTCTTCAGCATAAAGCGTCTCCAGAATCATCTAGATGCAGAGAACCACAACCTGATACCAGACAGACAAACCCTGCTAGACTTTGCCCTTTCAAGTTACTCTTCCAATCTAGAAGAAGCAAACCTCAAGCCTCTGCAGTCATTTTCAGAAACTGACTTCAGCGTCAAAAAGTTCCAGTCTCAATACGAACCACCCTCAAAAGGCTGGGCATTACAACAACCTACAACTCCATCCAGAATGACAGAAGAACAAAAAAACTTTCTTATTGGCCTTTTTTGGGAAGGTGAGCGAACAAAGAGAAAGGTTGCACCAGAAGAAGCAGCCAAAAGAATGAAACAGGAATTTCATGACAACCCAGAGCTGTGGCGAAAACCCCAACAAATACTGGCATTTTTCAGCCAGTACACGAGAAAAGTGAGAGCAAAAGGAGTAAACCACTATCAACCGGATGTTCAAGCAACCACCTCTGAAAGTGCAGTGGAAGCAAAGTGCGCTCTTACAGATAGAGTTGGATTTAGTGCTGCTATTTTTACGTAAGTAAATCGAGGAGCATTTGATTTGAACGGCAAGTTTGCATACAAAGCGAGCAAAAAAATTCGACTTGTTGAAGAAATAGTTGATAGGACAAATAATTAAACTTTGCATTGACAGGATCTGAGTCATTTTTAAAGTTAGTTTCGAGTGTTTTTGAATCAAAGTTTTTTGCTTTTCTAGCGAAATTGATTAAATTTGGTAAACTGTTTTACTTTGTCCAAGAAAAGCAGTTGAAGGGAAACAGGCATGCGAACTCTTGTCATCGGAGAGTTTTTTGAGATGTGTTATATGGCTTTATACTTCCCAAAACATTGCATGTGAAAGCGCACATTTAACGCCCTGTTTCTATCCAGTACTTTTTTAAATATATATACCCCCTTGTAAGGCTGTGAAGAAGGATAATAGACTTGATGACATCAGCGGGTGTGGAGAGGTGGGAAAACAAGATTATGAGGCTAGCTGATGAGGCTCATGAGGCTCGGAGACTAGCTCATCAGTATAATACTAAGCTTTACTGCCGCAAAAGGAGGCTGAATAAGGCAACTCCGACTCAAACGAGGCAACTCAACTTCAAGAGAGGAGAGATCAGCAATGAGAAGCACACAAGCACATGCACACGCAAATGTAAAGCAACATCTGCCCCCACTTACCACCTACCAAGTTCACTGTCAAGCTTTCTCGCCACAAATTGGAAACAATCAGTTAATTTTTGCTCGCATTCCCTTCCAAGTTCTCAATTTTAAACATAATAATTGTTAAACTAAAATGGTCCATGAAATGGTCCATTTTGCAGTGTCAGTGCGCGCCTCCATTCCAATTTACATTGTTTCATTGATTTAACCTATCTAAATTGCAAAAAAAACTTTTGGCTTTACAAAGTGGATGAAATAACTGAAATTGTATATCGTCTTTTAAGTGTTTTACTCTTTCTCAATTGGTCTCTTTTGAATGCTTGCATTTAAAATAGTTCAATCCGTTCATTATGTATGCATACTTGCAGATCGAATCATATGCTCTTAGGTCTGCTCATGCAATAAGCGACACAAGACCCACCTCTTGCCGTCCGAGCCCATTTCGGACGCCCAGACCTCATTGCGAGAGCCAATGGCAACGCTATCCTAATTTAATTATTATTCTAATGGCATTATAAATAACGCAACTATTATTTGGAGTGGAAGTTATAAGGGTAAAGGCTACAATAAAAACACCAGTTACATAAAAAATCAACTTTGGCGGATAATGTCAAATTCAAGAGAGGTAACAAAACTAGCTTAAGAAAGGCCATGTTTACATGCACACGCGAGCATTTATTGAGTTTCTCTGAGCGACAATTGCAAATGTATTTTTCATTCCACTAAAGGAAAAAAATAACGGAAGAAATTTGGACGCCAAATTGCTCCTAAAAGCCCCATTTATTCCTAAAAAATTCAATAAACCAAGTTTACTTTATGACGAAAGATACGCTCATGCATGAAGAATCAATCTCATTCTTTCCACTCTACATTAACAACAAATGTAGCAACACCAATAGTATGTGCTCAATAGTTTCGCTAAAGCTCAAGTCTGGGATCCGGAATCGTTTCATAGCCTTGACAGTGACAGACAAGAAGATGTCAGGTTTTTTCACCTTCACAGTAAACAGCATAGCCACCGGTTTTTAAACATGGCCAACTCTTTTTTACGACTATTCTAAAAGGGTCTATCCAACTTTTATACAATTTAGCGATAACGTTTGCAGTATACGTTTGAAGTATTGCTATTTTATGGCAGTAAGTACCTTAATCGTCGATGGTGCAATAAAAAGCAATGAAAAAGAAAAAACAACCCGTCCTTGCTTGCCATTGCAACGCTTTCCAAGATGAATACACAGATCAGCACAAAATGCATCTCAAAGATCAACAAGTTTCTGGCGTAATCGTAATCGTGCATCTGTAAATGAAATGAGGCAATTCCTTGTAGTCAAGTTACTAAACTATAGAGGTTACTATACTTTTGTCCTCATATATGTATAAATGTATATATATGTGTCTGGAAATGCTGTCCACGGGTGAATTCTCAACGGATTTTGACAAACTTTTTTTCCTGAAAGGTAAAATAATTTAAGGAAGATCTGGAGTGGTGGAACTAGTCCCCAAACATTTGAAACACTTTTTTGGGTAGAAATGTTGAAAATGGTGTATGCTGAGAAATGGCGAATGGACAAACTTTTTTATATGAAAGCTAATAAAATTTTAAGAAGATCTGGATGGGTGGAACTAGTCCCGGAGCGTTTGAATCATTAATTTTTTGGGTAGAAAGGTTTACAAATGGGGTATATGGAGAAATGGCGAATTCTCAACGGATTTGGACAAATGTTTTTCCCCTGAAATCTAATATAATTTAAGAAGATTTGCAGGGGTGAAACCGGTCCCGGATCTTTTGAAACATAACTTTTTTGGTAGAGAGGGTTAAAATGGGGTATGCTGAGACATGGCGAATTCTCAATCGATTTGAACAAAATTGGGGAATGGGATTAGTTGGGAATTTGAAGCGTTCCGCGGTCACCTATTGCGATGTGCGCCATATACTTGCTCTAAATATGCCATGCCTCGAGCTGCATGTCTTCCAAAATAAAATAAACAAAGACCTCCTATTTTGGTGTTTTTTCTAAGAAAATGAAGTAGTGATCCATCATGCATATATTCCATGACAGTGATTACTGGTGATTCCATTACAATTCCACAAGTTTCAACATTTTCTCATGAAGAAATCGAAGCTGGAACATTACCTAATTATTTAATTGCTCTAGCACTTCTTTCTAAGTGGTGTTGCATGTCTTCAATGCCACATCTTTCCCAAATTTTTCAGTGGTTTGTTCCAATTTGTTTCGTATAATTTCCATGCTTGACATACATCCCACTTTAAGATACACTTTTCACCATGACTCAGAAGCTTTCCTTTCCAAACTTCACCATATGCACCTTCTCCACTTTTTTTCTTGTGTGATTTGTTTGGATTTGATTTCCCATTGGCGAACTATAAGAGTGATCAGTCTTTCACCTCGTGATGGAAGAGGGGTTCCACTGCCCATAAATAAATTTATAAGGACAATCACAATCAAAAAATTGCTGATTCTCTTTGATACTGTAGGAAATACAAACCATGAATAGTTTGTACCGAGAAATGGTAGGCATAAATAACAAAATGTTTGTCTCTGGGTTTGATGTTGTATGCAACAAGGAAATCACCATTATTCTTTAGCTGACGACTAGCAGTCTCCTGTGGCAGTCTGAAATGGTACCATGATTGTAGAGCAGTGCCCATAGTTTATGGTCGAAGGCTAGCCTCCAATCGGAGGAGGCCTCCGGTTTAAAAATTAATTCTGAGTTTATGCTCGGAGGGGATCCGGAGGAGTCCTCCGATTTACATGATAACCAGTGGGGGTGGTCTAGGGCACCTCCGGATCCCCACCGGTGTCCATAACTCTTGGTATATGATGAGTTTAGACAATAGAAACATATCCTCATGCTCAGTATGCGATTTCCCGTTCATCCAGAATAGGTATTGTCAATTACACTGCAAATTTTGAAATTGATGCTGAAAATGGGATTTTTCAAATTTGCCAAAATAACCACAATTTGCATATCAATAGATTTGTTTTGATGCCGGGATTGCAAAAATTCTATTTTTAGCAAAATTTGTAAAAACTTATTTTTCGCTATTTCCAGCCTAATACCATTGGACCCCTTTCCATGCTCAAAACACTAGTTATTGGCTTCTTTGCTGCTTCACCCATCAATTAATTGCTATTCAAGCTCTTCAACAATATGTAAAGGTGATAGAGCTGTGTTCAAGCAGGGGCAGACAGAGTAGAGAGCAGAGGATATCCCCCACTCAAGGCGGAGGAGACCTCTGCGCAGTGGAATAACCATAAACTCAAGCAAGTGAGATGTCCACTGCGCAGAGGAGACCTCCGGAGGTTAGCCTCCGGAGGCTAACCTCCGACCATAAACTATGAGCACAGGTCTTGATTCCTCTAAGTTCAAAAGTGTTTTTGACCGCGAATCACTTCGCGGTCCTTACAGTTTGCTCACTTTTTTGTCCATATGTGCATATATATATATTTATATATATGTGGCTTTCTAACTTGGCTGAAACCGGCCGAATTCTCATCGGGTTTTGAAAAACTTTTTTTCTGGAAAGCTAAAACGTGCCGAATTTAAACGAATTTTTTTGCTCAAAAGTAATCAAATTTTAGGAAGATCTGGATGGCTGGAACCGGTCCCGGAGAATTTGAAACATTATTTTTTTTGGGTAGAAAGGTTGAAAAATTGGGTATGCTGAGAAATGGCGAATTCTCAACGGATCTTGCCAAACTTTTTTTCCCTGAAAGGTAATCAAATTTTAGGAAGATCTGGAGGGGTGTAATCCATATCGGAGCATATGAAACATTACTTTTTTGGTTAGAAAGTTTGAAAATTGGAACATTTGAGAACCCAATAACAGGTTAGTTAATTATTTTAAATGTTTACACCAATATATTGAACATTAAGAAATGTCTGGTTTTGGCGCAAAATTGCATGAAACTTGATGTGTACGTACACATTACAATACTAAACAATTGAATCATTTAAAATGAAACATTTTCAAGTTAAAATTACATTTTGGGGACAGCTGCAGGTGGATGAGGAAGGGGGAAGCGCTCCACGGTCAACTATTGCGCTTTGCGCCATATACATGTTATCAATTATAATGTACACATTAACACTATGTTCAACGGTGGATATCAGAAGTGGTAGACGCAAATACGAGGAGCAGCATCTTTAAAAAGCATGTAACACGTTTGTCGATTATCAAATAAATTATGCCTGATAGTTCTGCTAAATTATTTTGCTCAGTGTGGGCCATCTATAGTGTTTTATGTTGGAGAGTTATTTCCAATATTACAGGTCTCATCCAAGCAGAGCCTGGAATCAGAAACAGGAACCTTCATCTCCAAACAGATACACAAACAGATACGTTACTTTGAGCAATTTCACAGTCAGGGCACGCTTGAATTTCTTCCCACCTACAGGGTGATCCAAGCACCAGGAAACACTAAATTTGTTCAGCTGTAATTTGAAGTAAATGTTTTCCTTGGTTTCGAAAAGCAGAAGGATAAAGCCTTCAGCCCCGAGGGAAACCAGGAGCCAATCTGGGAAAAACTTAGGTCACCTCTGGGGATTGAACCCAGGGTTCCTGCTCATGCCGCAGGCGTGCTAACCACTACACCAAGATGACCCTGGTGAGGGGCACTGAATTTCCCATAGTGAAATTGAATTCACGTTTACTTCTAGGCACGTTTTGGAATTCACGTTTACTCTAGGTTGACTTCTAGGCAGTATTTGACTGGTTTTCCAGTGGGAGCTTAAGATTTGAACCTTTTTTAATAATTCCACCAAAAATTGCAGGAAAAGCCCCAAAAATGGGCTTACATCATGGTTTAGAAATTTGGAACCAAAAAATGGAGGTTTAAAAAAATTATTGAAACTGCTAGGGAACAAGGGGCGGTCAGGCGGTCAGGTGGAAGGCCCGGCTCCCCCTCTTCAACACAGGAGAGCCAAGAGCACCCGCCAGTTGCACCACCTTGCTCCTGCGTTGAAGAGGGGGAACTGGACCTGCCACCAGACCACCTGAACGCCAAGTGTTCCCTAGCACTTTCAATAATTTTTTGACACCTCCATTTTTTTGTTCCAACTTTCTAAACCATGCTGTAAGCCCATTTTTAAGGCTTTTCCTGCAATATTTGGTGGCATTATTAAAAAAGGTCCAAATTTTAAGCTCCCATTGGAAAACCATTCAAACACCACCTAGAAGTCATTTTACAGCTGATCAAAGTGAGTGTTTCCTGGTGCTTGGATCACCCTGTATATTCATATCTACAACCATCGTACCCACTCTGTTACCAAGCATCGACCTAGTGATGTACTTATTGACCCCACTTTGATTGTTTCACAGTCTCGTGCCATCCCAAAGAAGCAGATCAAGACTAGGCTGAAGCAGCTGCCACCAGTAGATTCCCTGATACGACTCAATTGCCTCCGAAACATTTTTTGACCGCGGAGCAGCCCGAAGGGCCGCTCCGCGGTCTATAGAGGTTACTGAACTTTTGTCCTCATATATATATATATATATCTGGAAATGCTGTACACGGGCGAATTCTCAACGGATCTGGACAAACTTTTTTTTCCTGAAAGGTAATAATGTTTTAGGAAGATATTGCCGGTAGGAAGCGGTCCCCAAGCATTTGAAACATTACTTTTTTGGGTAGAAAGGCTTGAAAACTGCAATATAGCGTTTTTGCGCTGTATCACCTTTAATCTTGAGAATTGCACAGAAGACTTGCGTTTTTTTGTTCACAAGTCGTATATAACAATTCCAAATATATGCTTACTTTTAAAAATGGTTGGGAAACCACAGACTTACCCTCTTGAGTGACAAACTTTCACCCATAACAATAGCATCAATAATCAGTAGCAGCTGAACGGCTGAGAATTGAACAGAAGACTTGAGTTTTTTGTTCACAAGTCGTATATAACGATTCCAAATATATGCTTACTTTTGAAAATGGTTGAGAAACCACAGACTTACCCTCTTGAGAGACAAACTTTCATGCACAACAATAGCATCAATAATCAGTAGCAGCTGAATGGCTGAGAATTGAACAGAAGACTTTGGTTTTTTGATTCACAAGTTATATATACCGATTCTAAATATGTGCTTACTTTTGAAAATGGTTGAGAAACCACAGACTTTTCATCTTGAGTGACAAACTTTCATGCATGCCAATAGCATCAATAATCAGTAGCAGCTGAACGGCTGAGAATTGCACAGAAGACTTTGGTTTTTTGATTGACAAGTCATATATACCAATTCTGAATCTGTATTTACTTTTGAAATTGGCAGAGAAACCACAAACTTACCCTTTTGAGAGAAAATGTTCACTCTTGTATGAAAACATTCCTCAATTTTTGGCATCTGCTACAGGTGAATGTGGAAGGCGGAATATGCTCCGCGGTCACCTATTGCGCTTTGCGCCATATACTTGTTGAAAAGGGGGTATCTGGAACTTTTACCGATACCATATTTCATGTGAATGACCACAAGCTAGCTGGTGATCTACGCAGGCTTCTCCTGACTGACATGAACAACCTGTTCGTGGAGATTTTTATGTTGAAGAAGTGCAGCCTATTCGTGTATAATGCTCTTTGATTTGGTGTTCTCTTGCGTGACAACTCATAATCCTGCCAAGTTTTGGGTCAATCGGTTAAGAATTCGTGGGTTCCCAGGCTGGACATATATATATATATGGCTAGTCGTGACATAGATAGAGCCACCAGCTTAAAACTGGGGAAATTTTTAGCCTGTCGAGGGGGTTCAAAAATTAATGTTTCAAATGCTCCGTGACCGATTCCACCCATCCAGATCTTCCTAACATTTTATTACCTTTAAGCAAAAAAAGTTTTGTCCAAATCCGTTGAGAATTCGCCATTTCTCTACATACCCCATTTTTCAACCTTTCTACCCAAAAAAGTAATGTTTCAAATGCTCCGGGACCGGTCAACCCTTCCAGATCTTTCTAAAATAGTATTAAAATAGTAAACAGCAAAAAAGTGTGTCCAAATCCGTTGAGATTTCACAATTTCTCAACATACCCCATTTTTCAACCTTTTCAACCCTTCCAGATCTTTCTAAAATAGTAATAAAATAGTAAACAGCAAAAAAGTGTGTCCAAATCCGTTGAGATTTCACAATTTCTCAACATACCCCATTTTTCAACCTTTCTACCAAAAAAGTAATGCGTAAAATGCTCTGAGACTTGTTCCTTTCCGATACTTTCTAATGGGTGGTAAGATAGAAGGGTTGTTAAAACCCGTAGTTTTGACCTAGTTTTGATTGAGCTTTTCATCCATGGGCATTAAAATAGACTATTCGTGGGGCAGGGCTAGCTTCCCAGGACTTGTCCAGTTGTCCATCAATAACCTTGAGGAGGAGGAAGCAGTGCTGCGGTGCGGTGCTCGTTTGAGTACGCTAGTATGCTTTGAGTAAACTACTCTAGCTTTCTCACCACTACTTTCACAAGCCTCTCATCCATGCTCTAACCATGGAATCGAACCCATGCCTTTTGGAAAGAGACCAGCAATGACAGTCCGACGCTCAATGCACTAGGCCACTGTGCCCCCCCCCCCCTGGGCAGGCAGTCAATGATTGGGCGGGGTTCCAGCGTGATTATCATATCTATCATCCAGATCTGGCAGCGTAGTAGGAGGTCCTTGGAGATGAAAGGAGTGGAGATGAGCCTCATGGAGAGTAGCTTGAGTGTTTGAGCCCCTCGGTACCCCGGTCAGGGTCCTAAATGCCGCGTGGACTTGGCGCTCGATGAGGGCGGTGTTGGAGGCTGCCGCGAATGGCTGCATGGCCGGAGAGGCGTATAAGGCCCCGGGAAATGCGTAGATCTTGTACAGGCATCGCGCGGAGACCTTGTTGTTGCCCCAGGAGGATCCTACCCGGGCCTTGAGGATGTTCAGTCTCTGTCCCAGCTTTCTCGCCACTGCTCTGCACTAGCCTCACCTGAGTGTCAAACTCGATTCCTAGGTTGGAGGCTTTCTATGCTCAGGCAATCTTTGATCTCTTGAGAGTGAGTCGTGTATGAGGGTGGGCTAGGCCTGGTCCTTGTCGTGGATCTAGTGTGAACAGGATGCTGGTGGTCTTCACGGAGGGATCTTGATGCTTTGCACTTCTGCCTATAGCTCCAGCTCGTGCAGTGCCGCTTGGGCCACTACTCCTGCGTCCATCAGGTATTGATGTCTTCCAGAGGTGATGATAGTTACATTGTCAGCAAACATTAGGACAGTAGCTCCTGAAGCGGCGGCTCGGATGCGGGCTGAGAGTGCATCGATTCACCTTGTCGTACGTGGTGCTGAAATCGATTGCCACGGCGACTGTCCATTCTGCCGGCTTTGGCTCACTTAGGCGATCGAAGGTTGGCTGGGAGATTGAGTGGAGTGGCGTTTGGAAAAAATTCTTGTTCAGGCATGTTCTCACTGGAGGCGCATGTTCACCAGAGACTACAACGTCTTCTCAAGCATGCACAGGAGGCTTACTGGTCTTTTCCGCTGGCTTTTCTTTTTTTCTGAAGGGGGCGATGGTCGCATTTCTCCAGGAGGCCGGTACAAGAACTTCGGACGAACTCCTGTTCAGGATAGCAAGCAGCATGTCCTTTCCCGCTGGAGGCATCTGATGGATCATCTCCGGCAGGACTCCATCCTATCCAGGTTGCCAACCTCGCCATTTAGTCTCACAAAATAATGCATGTTTGATAACCATGAGCTGAGAATGCGCATATGGTGAGAATGTACAGCATCAACTACCATACTCCATAGCATTCAATAATATAAATTCAAAAATATAAATCCTGAAGTAAGAAATTTGACTTTATGTGAGCTACCTCAGTCAATTGGTGTGTAAAAACAGTTCAACCTGTTTGGTCAAAGGTTTTGAATGCTATGAATGAATGAATCTATGGAACCAGGGTGCTCAAATTGAGCGGCAGGCTTAAATTGTTATATTGCAGAAGCGACCATCATGCCAGGCCACACCCATTTCCAATGCCACCAATTCCACGATAGTGCATATTCACCAGGCAGGGCGGACAAATGCCCAGACCGGGCCTCCGGTAGACCCGGAGTTTTACCATTAGAAACATTACTTTTTTGGGTAGAAAGGTTGAAAATGGGGTATGTTGAAAAATACTGAATTCTCAACGGATTTGGACAAAATTTTTTTTTTGCTGAAAGGTAATATTTTAGAAATATCTGTATGGGTGGAACCGGTCCTGGAGCATTTGAAACATTACTTTTTTGGGTATAAAGGTTGAAAATGGGGTATGTTGAGAAATACTGAATTCTCAACGGATTTGGACAAACTTTTTTTTTGCTGAAAGGTAATAACATTTTAGAAAGATCTGGATGGGTGGAACCGGTCCCGGAGCATTTGAAACTATACTTTTTTGGGTAGAAAAGTTGAAAAATGGTGTATGTTGAGAAATACTGAATTCTCAACGGATTTGGACAAACTTTTTTTTTGCTGAAAGGTAATAACATTTTAGAAAGATATGGATGGGTGGAACCGGTCCCGGAGCATTTGAAACATTACTCTTTTGGGTAGAAAGGTTGAAAAATGGCTATGCTGATAAATAGCGAATATAGAAATCGCGGAATACATTTTTTATGTTTGTGATGCCCACTTCGCGGTCATTGATGTTAATTGCACCCCTATACTTGAGTAAAGATGAAGTATTGTTTTGCCACAAAATCACTTCAAATAATTTTATCAAATTTGGTGAAAAGATTAAAGGCAAGAACTCCGCGTACAGCATAAATAAACAGGGCACTTGGACCCTTGCGAGTGGAAGGCATTAGATAGTTGTTGCGCATTTTTCACAGCATTATCACCATTCTTCTTGCGAATATTCATCATGTATGTCTTTTTGGAAGCTTTTATGTGCTCCGCAATTTCGTTTTCATGTTGAAGCAGAAACCTTAAATTTTTATTAGTTTTAATATCCAATAATTCAAAAAGAAAATAAAACCATTACCAGATGATACTTCCATTGGTTCGTGCATTATGACGAGGTATATAAGAAAACAGCTCATCGTTTAGCGCTAAGTTTTGCTTGAAACTCCGCTTTCTGTTCCAGTTTAGATCAGAGAATGGTATTTTCCCATTAGAATACAGCAGGTTTTCAGCTTCCAGCTGCATGTCCATTTTGCGTGATCCTTTAGATATCTGAACAATGGAAATTTATGATCTCCAATATTTTCTCACAATAAATAGCTTACTTGTGGTTGGGAACCAGGGTATTCTTCGTACGGGGCTCTGACTCTTTTTTCTCCCTGAAACATAATAAGCTGACATTTAATGCAACCCCAAAAACTGTGGCCAATGATAACCTGTTTAGAGCGACTCAACATTTCGTCCTTGGAAGACCAATTTTTTTTAATGTTGAATGGTTCACTTGACATTTTAATAAAAACTGTGGTGGATTGCAGCAGTAACATAGTGAGGGTCTCTTTATTCATGCACCGAAGAGGAGAAAGTGGGGGGAATTGGGAGCAGGTTCAGGACAGAATGAATGCCTGCATGGCTCTGCCCGCCGCACCAGCTCAAGGTCAACGAAACTGGCTAGGGAAACGTCACAGCGCACCCGCGGGCAACCAGGAAGAGGTGGAAGGGAATCACACCAATCATCTAGAGCAGGCAGAGGAACGGGACCTCGGATTCTAAGCTACAAGCAACAGAACGGATCGGGAAGGGGAGCTATCAAATCCAACGTGACGGAGGGAGTGGGGCCGGAGTAGTGGAGCGGAGCCAAACCGACCGTCAAGATCCTCGCTGATTCCGCGACGTCCTGGCCGTACTGGGATCATCGGACAGTAGGCGGATTGAGCTTGTGAACGGGGCCCGATCGAGGTGTCTTCTCAGACTCAAGCTCTGGTTTCGCAACGTAGACGTTCCTTCCATTCCCGGGCCTTTCTTCGGACCCTCGTTCCACACAAGGTACAGCGAGAGGTCCAGACGAGAAGGATCCCAGTAGAGATGAGGGCAGTGCGACCATGATGATCTTGATGATCGGCTTGACGAGGCACGAGCTGAGGCCGTTGATTCCTGACCAAGACGTTTTGTCTAGCTCCTGGGCTCCTTTGCACAGAATGCCAACGACTCTTCACACAAGTATCCGCATGCCTTGAAGTCTTGGGTCATGTTGTTGGAACCGAGGACAGAGTAACTCGTGTAGTTAGTCAGTCCGTTGAGGTTCAGGACGTTGAGCAGTAGATGTCAAACACTGGCTTGCCATCGAAGTTTTCATCCAAGGTTCACGAAGAGGTAAGCGAATTTGACTGGTCTGAGGGTCCATGGGTGGAAGCGCGATTCGGAGTCAGGTCACAGGCGTCGTCGAATTAGGTGACTAATAAGTCCGCTGACACTGTTGCTGTCTTTGGAGTCAGGAGAGAAGGAGTAGCGATGGTGGCATAGGATCAGCATTGTAGTTCGAGGTAGAGTCGAGCTCCATCTGGTCTGTTCAGTGCCAGCCGCCGGCGATGCGTTGAGTATCGATTCCGGCCATCAAAGCACTGCTCCAATATCCTTTGGGACTCGAGAGGGATGCGAAGGCCTCGGGGTTGTAGGACGTGGGTCCAGATCTGGTGTCTGAAACTGTGTAGGCAAATGTCGCGGCAGTGGTCGATCTTGATGATGAAGTCCTGCCATCGTGTGTCCGTCGCCGGTTCTTCCTGTGTTGCGAGGTAGAAGCTGGGGGCCCCATTGAGTGCTGATGGACTGGCGATGATTGCATTGGAGCCGGAGGAGTTGGTAGCCTCCTCTCGCTTCCTCCTCTCCTCTGCCCACACTGGACCCCTCTTCGTGTCCTCTTCTAGCCAATTGATCACGCGTTGATGGATTGCTCTTTGTGTGGGATTGATTCCGTCGAAGTCGAGCATCCATGGTGGGCGTGGAAGACTCAGGATCCCGTTCGCCAGTTGGTCCATCCAAGGAGAGCTGGCGTAATGATCCTTGAGGCGGATGGTTGGGAGGGGGCCTGAGAGGTTGCCAATGGCCTTCCAGAATTCAGCAGGAGAGAAGGAAGTGCCCATGTGGCGACAAGAAGAGAGTTGTACTTCCGTCAAGCGGCCTTGGCGGGGCTTGAGGAAGTCTAAGACCATCTGTTGAGGGACTTCCTTGAAGTTGCAGAAATCAAGGACGAGAGCCTTGTTGTCCAAGCACATCCTCTTGAACAACAGCAACATAGTCCTTAACCCTTCACCGCTCAAGCTCTGCAGCACCAGCTTGTCCGCGGAGATGTGTCGAACGTAGTTCATGAGGTGTGGTATCTCTGCATCTGACATCAGATCGGTGATCCTGAGTGTAGTGCCGACTGCGCTCCTCGTCAGACTCGTCCGCTTCTGTTTCTTGATTCGTCATATTCCATGTGGCTGCGGGTCTAGACAAAGCGACTTGAATGGTGGTTCGTCTTCCTCCGCGTCTCCTGGGATGGCCTCGTCAGTGAATTTCTCCAGCCTGATCTCCAGCTTATTCTGTGACGTCACCGTCAGTGAACGGAAGTGGATCTTGGGCAGGGTCTCCCAGGGTGCATTGTCCATGAGGTGATGCCATTTGTGGCACACGAGGCGAGTGCAGGCAAGGCTGTGTCCATCTAGGCGTTGTAGGACCAACTCCAGTATCTCATTGGGTAGATCGTCGAGCACGGGCGAGGTTGCTGTCAGCACGGCGGCAGGGGACAGGTACTGTCCATTCTGCCTCAGCTGGGCTCTGGATGGGGAAAGTGGGGCTATCTGGGCGTCGGCGTCTTCTGCTACCTCCGCAGCAGCTAGGAGCTGTCTCCGGTTGAAGCGCAGCTTCCGGTAGTGGCGCTGAAGTGTTGGCCAGCGATCATCGTCTGTGGAAAGTCGTTCCAGCTGATTTTTGATCAAAATGATCGCGAGCCCCACGTGTGTCCTATTAGTATAGTCTCAGTGTAGGGGGAGCGATGGATTCGCCTGCTGCTGGTCGTTGGCGGCGCCGATCCATGTAGGACTGTCCTCGGTGTCAGCAAACGGTCTATTGCCACCAATGGCTCCGTGGTCTGTCCGTGCGGCCTCTAGGAGGACACTGGCTTCGCGGTAGAGGGTGTCGCACAGTTCCATGAACTTTATAAGTTCCTTGCTTTTATCGTTGTGGACGAGGAGGTTGCCCACATTTGTCGGATGGAAGACTCCCTGGACCATGAGTTGATCCACGATGGAGCACCAAGATATGTCGTCGGTGTGGGTGCAGCTTGGGCACTGATAGGTCATGGAGTCGTTCTCCAGCAGCCGTTGACAGACTTTCACGAGAAATCTGGCATCCGACGGTCCTAGGATGGGTCCTAGTTCCTCCTGAACGCAGGTCAGGCAGTGATGTTGTGGACAGTTGCTGCATTGGACCCTGTCCGCCAGGGCGACGACCTCGATGCATCGGTCGCAGATGGATACCACAGAGGCTAGGATCGTGGACATGATAGCGGGGAGTCTTTGTGATCCAGTGTGGCTGCCGGTGAGCCTGTTCAGTTTCCAGCTACAATCAGGCTCTACCTTAGTTTTCCTTGTTAACTTGGAGGTCGCGATGCGCGAGTGATGCCACAAAGAGGTGGTGATGAGAGTAGGCCTGTGGACAAGATATCGTTGATCTCTTGATCCAGGCTTTACCCTGCTTGCAATGCATCCGTGTTCCCTGGCATTCTTGTAACTGGTGGTATCATTGAAACGGGCTCATCTGGGCTCCATTTTAACCCGCCAAGGCAGTGATTTCCCTTGTGATAACGTTAAAGAATTGCTGAATGCATGCTCTTGCTGATAGTGCCGGAGCTGATGTCATTACACCTCCCCTTCATTGTCGTGTAGTTCACAGTGCCTCACGCTGATATTAATCTCCTGCCGGAAAGGCTTCCTCAGGACGTAGTTGGCTGAGGACTGGGTTGTTGCTGTCCTCTGATGTTATTCCCACGACGACTCACTTGCTTCACCTCCGGTGGAGATTGAAATGCCGAGCGTAGGGAGAGGAGGGATTGAGGGTAGGAGTGGGTGTAGAGGGACTGCTGGCGATGGGTGGTCTCTTCCGCGCACTTCTTCTTTGCGCTCCTTCCTTGCATCCCGGGCTCTCCATTGTCACTGGGAGGAGTAGCGTTGGTGGAACCTTGGCCTATCCGCCTAGTTCCCTTCATTGACCAGGGAGTAGTTGATCTAGTCCAATGAGCGGATCCTAGTCCGGTTAATGCCAGGATCGGCGTACGCAGCCAATGGGCCCCCACTGCGGCGCTCGTCGATGACCAGAGGACTT
>JASANA010010096.1:0-24907 GCA_030248095.1 Ptycholaimellus sp. GST1_10
CATTGCTAGCATTGAGTGAGAAGAAAGAAAAGGCAGCCGGGTGGGGTGGCGGGGTTCTTATCAGAAGAGGCCTTGGCGGGGAATGCGAGTAGAGGGGGTTGTTGGGGTGAAGGGAAAGTGGGGGTGAAGGGAGGGGGCGTGGGTAATCAGAGGCAGTGCGGGTCGTTTGACTGTCCCGCTCCTCCTTCTGGTGGGCGTGACGGAAGTCGGTTGACAAGACACTCCGCCCTTTCCTCCTCCCAGCCCCCAGCAAAAGACAAGCGGCCGCAGCATTCCTTGCATTGGTCCGCTGATAGCAGCCAACTCCCACAGCCTCCATCAATCCCAGTGCTGATGTACTGTGTAGTGGACTGGGCCATTTGTCACCTTTGCCGCGTCGATTCAGAGCTCTGCCTGCCCGGTGCCCACGCGAGCGGGATTGGGCAGGGCGGGAGTTGAGCGCTTTGCGTGGGGCCTGCTTCTGAGTGATGTGCACTGAGGCCCCGGGACTTTGATCGGGAGGGAGGAGACGGGAGAGGCCCTTGACATCGCACAAGCTACTTGTTTAGAGCCAGACACAGAGGGGATCAGCAAGGAGGTGTTTAGAAATCGACGCCCTTGCATTTCAGAGAGTTGCTCTTGGGGTTCTTGTTGTTGCACTTGGGGATAGCGGCGGCGCACTGGGCTTCCATGTTGTTCAGGTCTCGCCGGAGAACCTGAGTGGCTAGAAGCTCCTCCCACTCAGCTGAGCAGGGGGAGAGGGGGGGGGGATTGAGGTACCATTATTAGCCCAGGTGGTGTTCCAGGAGTTGTTGATGAGCCAGTAGTCGGTGCCCTTGCCCTTGGGTTCCTTGCCGACACCCCAGCCGATCACTGCGATGGCGTGTCCGCCCAGGGTGCGGTCGAACCACCCGCCCCCAGTGTAGATACCCTTCGGGTGGTCCTGGAAACCCTATCTTTCTCTTTTTCCATCCACCGCCCAATGCAATCTCATCTCAACCTGGAAGAAGGTCTCAAAGCTCCGTTTCACCATGAACCCGCACTCTGAAAGCACAGAGAGTATTGCTTTGTTTGTGGGTGGCACAAAGAAAGGTGTGCAAACCAATTGGCCCATGGTTGTAGATCTCTTGCATCATGGCAGCCTCTCCTCGTACAGCATGGTAGTCCATGCCTGAAAGAGACGAAGGGTGGAATAGCAGAAGGAGGAGGGGAGAGGTGTGAGAGAAGAAGTGACCCATGCGCTTGTCGCTGTCGAAAGGAACTGGATAGTTGGCAGAGTCGCAGGTTGAGGCGCACTTGGGTGTGGGCAGCTCCGTGTGCAGTGTCGGCTCAAAGCCCAGCACAGCTCTCAGGAGGGGTACTATGAAGACACCAAAAGACTAGCTTACGTTGACCTCGTAAGACTGGCAGCCGCAGCCGGAGTGATACCAGCCGCCAGTGACGACACCGGTGTTGCAGTAGTACTGCATGGCATCAATCGGGTAGCCGCCCTACACCCCTCAGTCCCTTTTTCCTCTCAAACACTAAAAGGAAGGAAGGACATTGCATCCGTTGCCACAGCTGGAGCAGCAGGACATGATCTGCTCGGCGGAGACGTCGAAGCCGGGGGCATTCTCGCCGGGGCCGTTGTGGGCGCTGACGTTGTTGGCGCCGGCGCCGCAGCAGATGCACTCCCGGGCGGCGATGACGTTGCTGGCCGCCACCGCCCAGCAGGAGCCGCAGGCCGCCTGGTCCTTGATGAAGCCGATCGTCGACGCGCACTGCTGCCACTTGTCCACTCCCGACTCGAAAGAGGCCGGCATGCTGTCCAGCATACCCTCCTGCAAAATCCTCAAGCAATTTTAGACTTTTCTGGCTGGAAATGAGAGGAGGGTGTGAAAGGGGGGGCAACGTAGGGAACTTCGATGGCGTAGTGGTCGAGGCCTTCTTGGGAGTTGGACCGGCCGTCCATGCGGAGTTCCCAGCATTCGTTGGCGGACCTCCTCCGAGCGCTCATAGTAGCTCAGGCCCAGCGCATACGCTGACAGACCCACCAGACACAGCAGCTTCAGCATTTTGTCTACAAGCAAGCCAAGCCAGCTCGAGGAAAGAATAGGATGGGAATGAGCGGGAAGCTTTGAGTGGCAAGAGAAAGGAGGAAATGAGTAAGGACATGAGCAGATGCTGGCTTAAGAGTGGTGCTGGCCATCTGTCGCAGCTCCCAAAGCTTCAATGAGGTCAGCCTCAATGTGTGATAACGGCTGAAGCTCTTTCCGGTTGACGTGCGGCCTTAGCGTCGCTGGCCTTGCACCTGTTGTCTTACTCCTACGCCTGGGAAAGTTGCCAGCAGTCTTCATGCCGTGTACTCATTTTGCCTGCCCCTCCTTCATCAAAGCATGAAGTAATGGGGTTTTGTTATTCTTAGTTAGTTAGCACAGAGACTTAGCCAGCGCAGAGATGCAGCAGCAAAAGCAAAAGTAGGCAATCACAACATTGAACATTTATACGACACTAGTCATTGTACTTGAAACAGCGGTTTTCCTAAAACTATCTTTATAGCCATATACCAAATTGTTGGTTGAACGAACCTTATAAATTGAACAGAGTTCAATATAGCAGCCGCCTTTTTCCATGGACTCAACCAATGAAACAATTGCATCATTCAGACAATTCCATTTCACAGCCAGAAGATAAAATTCTTGCTTTTCACGGGCACTATTTATTGGACAAAGGCGTTTGCAATGATCTAGATAGGCCAGAATAGCGTGATGAGCGGGGGCTTCTCTGGGTGCTTCAGGATCGGCCAAAGGCCTCTGCCTTCCTCCCTCCGCCGCCCTCTTTTGCTCATCTTTCATGGCTCATTGCCTGCTGTGATAGCCTTTGTTTTTTTCCGATTCGATTGGACCACAAACAACAACAGATTGCTGAAGCAAAGCAGGCTAAAGAGGCAAGCAAACTGGAACAGGCTAGCTGGAGCTGTCCTAAAAACCAGTTTTGGTTATATTTCAAAAAATTGGATAGATCGAACTTTGCAGATGGACGTCATCTCGATGTAGCCTCCCTTGCTTTCGATTTCTTGAATAAGGCATACGATAGCATCATTCATCGATGGCCACCGTTTTCCAGCATAAAGAACCGCAATTTTATCATTCGCTGAATTGACCAAATGCAGCTTCTGGCTGTTGTCATCTAGATAGGCCAAAAGCGCATGATGACGAGCTGTCGGAGTTGATCGTTGGCTAGAGCAGGTTTCAAGGTCCTGCTGAATTAGAGCTACTATCAGGTGGCAACAAATGAGGAAAACGCTGACGCTTTTGGTTGAGATGGCTGGGATGGTGTCTCCGCTCTTGTCACTCTGCACAGCGCCATCCTGCCGCTGCTCACCACCTTTCTCCCGCAGCATTCGGCTCCTCTGTCTTTCCTCCCTCTCATCGGCCTCGATCGCCAAGAGCCTCTACTCGGCCGAGCTCACCGCTCAGCAAGAACTTGAAAAGGACACGTCAGATTGGCACTTCCTAAAGAAGCATAGCACGCTAAATTTCATTGTTATGCCAAGCAAACTTGTATGCTAGGTGGACTTGCTAAGACGGTTACCTAACATTGGGCAAGCCATCTGGCAATTTTATTACAAAACTGGATTTAATTTAAAGAGCTAAACCTTCGCCCGGGAGTTGCGATCGACGAGACGAGATTGAGGGCTGTCTGGAAGGCCGGTGAATAGCTTGGGTTAGTCACGAAGTGGGCCAGAGTATGCTAAAAATTCGTGGTATCACGGCAATCACAAAGGTATTCTCGGGTTGCGGCCAAGAGATGCGCAGCCTTATCTTATATTGGCAGTATCATGTTTTAATAAAATCGTCAAAATTCAAGCCCGATTTGGTCAGATCATGGAGACTATATTGACGTATTATATAATGAAGTGGGCGGGAAGGAGTTAGAGGAAGGGGGGCTTGAGGATGAGGATGTTGGCTCTATCTGGATTTTGTTTTTGGACCTGCTTTCCTTGGTGTTTGAGATGTATTAGAAGGGTAGGTTCGTGACCATCTCCGGAGTTTGAAGCATGCCGTAGGGCACGAAATCTCGATGGGCTAGAATCAATTGCAAACCAGCGCTTATCAGTGCACTGATGAAAGCAATGTAGGACGGCATCTCACCTTCTGCCACATCTACTGCATTCACAACTCCTGGCCTTGCTCTTCCACCACTCTACAGAAACAGCGAACGTGCCCACCTGCAGCGGTTTGTTGAATAGCTAGCCTATGCAATGGGGAGTGGGGAAGATCCTTGGGGGACTTCTGGTGAAGCTGGCTTGTGAAGGCGGTGAAGCGGTCGGCGAAGGAGGAGATGGGGACGGAGCCCAGTTCGGTGCCGGCTTTCTCAGCTCTGGCCTTGCTCACTGTCTTCCTGGACATTTCTTATGCGCCCTCCATTTTCACACAGCGCCAAAGAGGCTTGCCTCGTATCATATGGCCAAACAATGGGGGGGATGAGAATGAGTGAACTCTCTGTCCGTCGCCTTGTGTGACGAAGATAATGGTGACTGAGGTGATGCCCTTCGCTAGATCAGGCGAATCGTGGGACAGTTGGACAAGCTCGCCGCCGAGTTCATCGACAGCATCCAGGAACTGGCGGACAAGTACAAGAACTGCCGCTTCACCATGGTCTGTCCGCCCCCACGATGGACGAAATCCACCACCGGTGGACTCTGCAAGTGTGCCCGCGACTGCAATGGCCACTGCAACCAGGGCACGACCTACCACAGCAACTACCTGGAGTACTACTGCCGCATCAGCCAGCTCACCTACAACATCACCAAGGATGAGTTGAGCAAGCAGAAGAAGCAGAAGGAAGAGGTGAAGCAGCGCGGAGATGCCAAGCCAAAGATCACCGACGAGGTGGACCAGAGGCAGTGGTGGAACATCCAGGAACCCTTCCACTACTTCCTCCGCACCTACCAGACGTTCCTCTACCTCCAGAGTCAGGTGGACAGCCTGTACCAGACGGATGGTGGAGATCTGACAGATGCTGGCATCGCTCTCACGGCTCTCCAGCTGCTCAACGAATCCAAGCTCACAGAGATTGGTGGCAATCGGCGGCTGAAACTGCTGCCGAACGCTGAAATCGAGCATCGCTTCGAACAGAACCTCCGAGGTTCAATCTCAGCGCTGCGTGGAAGATGGGCCCTGTCGCAGGGACCCACTGGATGCAAGGCCATCACATTGGCTTCACTGGCTGGATCAAACGCCAGCGGGCCAACTCCTTGCCCCACAGCCTCACCGCCTTCATGGCTGAGCTGGACCAGAAACGCTACTGGTACCTCTCGGCAGAGGTGGAGGAGGCCAAGCGACGTCTGGAAGGTGAAAACGGACTCACGCTCCCACGGAGAGAGCCGCAGACGCTGCAGACGTCAACGAAGAAGATGAATCCTGAGCAGACAAAGGCCAAGGCCTCTGCAAAGGAGATGAAAGGAAAAGCTGGTAGAGCTGCAGCCAAGGCAGCAGCCGACCAGCCTGAATCCCATCCAGTTGAGCCGTCTGAGCCTTCCTCTCCGGCGGAACAGCCGGAGGACTGGCCAGCAGTCTCACAAGTTCAGCAGGAAGTGGCGGAGAGAACGATGTACCAGGCGTCGTTCGCCAATGCTGGTGAAGCTCCTCCAACGCCCTTCTTCACGGATGACACGGGGTACTCTGGGCACGGCCAGCCACTGATTGCCCTCACCAACTACCGCATCACCATCAACCAACGGTGACTGCAAGCAGCCCAGGAGTTGAATGTGACTGCGCACCGTGTCCAACAAAAGCAAGAGGTGCAAACGGATGCGGAGAAGGTGATGGCAGTGAAGAAGGTGGGACGGCAAGTCCGCCCACCCTCCAGAGCTGACTCGCCGGACTCCGTCCAGATCGACAAGATCCTGGACAGACCAGCCTCACCTGCAGCATCCACAGGCTTCTCTTCCGCAGAGGAATCAGAAGCCGCCAAAGAGTCCGAAGATGAGGAACCAATGCCTCAGCAACCAGCAGCGACGGAACAGGCAGCCGTGGAGGCGCCGATGGCGCCGGACCCCACACTGCTGGCTCAGCTGGACGAGGACACCCGCATGAACCTCCTCTTCTTCAGCAAGCTCTCCGAACCACTACGAGCGGAGTTCCGTCAGCTGGAACAGTTCAGAGAGAAAAGAATGAAGGTGGCGAAGATGCGCATCACCGACGAGCTGATGGCCGACAGGGACCGTCTGCTTCAGGAGCTTAAAGCTGATGAGGACCGGCTTGCTGAAGAGCACCGGCGCCAGGAAGCTCGAGCCCAGGCCCTCGTCCTGGAAGCCCAACGCCTCCACGCACAGTCGGAGGAACAGGAGGCCAAACAGGACAAGCTTCAGGAGGTGCAATGCCGCCAGAGCGAAACCCAACAGAAGCTTCAGGCCAAGCAAGCCCAGGTGGTAGCCAAGATGCAGGAAGTCACCCTGCGGGAGGCCCAGCTGGACCTGGTGGGGAAGAACGAGTTGGAGACCAACAAGAACATCATGGAAGCCGCAAAGGCAATGCTGGCCGCAGCAGAGGCTTTCGAGCAACAAGCAACGGCTCGCCAAATGGAACGAAAGGCCATGGATGCGGAAATTGCATCCCTGCAAACACTGGCTACGAACGAGCCAGGCCCTACTACCAGAGCCTCAACAACAATGTTTGCACCAAATTCTCCCAAGACAGTGCTCGCTGGAAGCAGCAGGAGGAGAAATCCAAGAAGCTCAAGGTGGACAGGGAGCTTGCGGAGGCCAAACACCAAGAATGCCTGCAACAGATGCAGCAGGTGAAGCATGGTGCTCTTCGACTCCAACAATCAGCAGCTCCACCACAGTGGCAGCTAATGGCACAGGCAGTGGAAGAGCAGAGGCACTCGGTGGGGCCAGCAGCAACAGCTGCAACCACCAAGCCATCTGCCACCGCATCACCCGCTGCAGCACCAGTCAAGCAAGTGGCGACGACTGCGAAGAAGCCAAAGAAGACGGCCACCGAAGTGCTGAAGACAGAAGCTGCAGCAGCCAAGGCGGTTCAGGCCGAGAAGAAGAAGGCTGCCGAGGCGCTGCAGGCGAAAGCCGCAGCAGCCGAGGCGGCCAAAGAAGCACAGTGGGCCGAGACACAGCGCCGCTTCACCCTCGACCTGCTCCAGTCCATGACAGATGGAGCTCCAGGTACACCCCCAGCTCCAACTCCTCCTTCCAATTCCGCGGAACGAAAGAAGAGTGGAAGTTCTGGACTCTCTCTACCTAAACTCCCAATTCTGCGGCTTGCTCTATTCTTGCTCATACAACCGACTTTGAGCTCAATGGAGCTCAAAGGCGGGCATGAAGCTAAGAATATGTGGAATGGCAGTATGATTGATGTGAATGTGAGTGTGCAAGCGGATGTGCCGTGGATGAATGCAGGAGTGTGGGTGAATGGCGTGAAACGTAAATGATTCACTCTCCACCCCTCCCTTCTCTCATCCACATCATTCCCAATGTCCAAATCCAAACGCAGTGTTCCCCAACACAACGAAATCATGGCCAAATTGCCTGATTTGGAAGTGGCTCAATATGCTGCCTGGATGGATGAGTCCAAAAGACTTCTTGACCTAAGCCTGGCACAGAAGATAAGTTGGCCAGTGGAAGCTGTGCTAATTTATCAAACGCTGCAAGAGGCTCGAGATAAGCTGATCAAACAATCGTGATTGGCTGATTCTCATCTGGATTTCGGGTGTGATTGGTGTGCTGGCCTTAGCAGGCCTTGTGTTTGCCTTGTGCAGACTGCACCATAAATATGTGTGCATGCCGGATGGGAATGGCGAATGGCGCATTTGCTGCCGCCATTCCAATCCCTGGTACTCCATGCTCTTCCTATGCCCAGTCTATTTCCTAGACTATCTATGGGACTACACAGTCTATCTTCTATTCAATTGCTGCTTCAATGCTGTTTGCAAACCCATTCGCAACTGCTGGCGCAGTATGCATGGGCAAACGGCAGATGTGCAGCCAGAAGAGCGAATTGATTTTGAGTTGGAGGAGGTGAGACCAGGGCTGGTGAGAATTGTGGATCCCTCCAATTCCGCAGCCTCTCCCATTCCCATCCCTTCCAACCCCATCCCTACCTCAGGGCCTTCCCAATGTGCACGAGAACGTGCTCCAATGCAACAGGCTCATGTACCCATTGCTCTCATTGAGCGTATTAAGCATGAGCAACTGGCAGGTACGGGTGTGCCAGAACCAATTTTGGTAGTGTCTCCTGATGTCCTAGAAGAGCCGCAGGGTGCGCGCTGGCTTCCCAGAGAGCAGCGGCAATGGCTGCGTGAACATGGATGGATTGATGGACAGGGAAACCTGATCAAAACTGAGTCAGTGCTTCCCTATTCCTGCCAGACTGAGCAACAAGCCTCAGACAACCGCTACTCCCTTCCGAGTTTAGTCGGTTTTCCTAGGGTGCATGCAGGGGACAATAGGCGAATTTGGGCCTCGGCCAATTTGCTTTGCGACTCTGGTAGTCAGGCAACTCTAGTGGCCAAGGCAACTTTGGACCTGGTTGTTCCAGAACCTCAAATTGTGGAAAGAAACATTCCCATTAGAGGTGTTGGAGGTGCCGTCTATTCCACTGTAGCCCTTTGGATGGACATGCGAATAGGTGGCTATCAAAAGACTATGAGTGTCAAGGTTCTGCCATCACCAAATGTGAATCGATTGCGAGGGATAGTGGGCATGGACTTCTTTAATCAAGGAGCCAATGACAAACCTCCTCCTCCATTGAAGTTAGAAAGGGATGTTGGAGTTTGGTGATCTTTGCCTCCATCTCCCTCCCACTGGCATAAATGCAGGATTGGACCCTGTGCATTGCTTGGCCAACTTTGGCGTTTGGCCTAGGGACCCAAACTATATCCGACCCCCATCAGTCCCTCTGCGCCCACCAACCCCACCTAGACCTTGCCCACCAGACCAAATTCCAGTTCCTGCAGCTCCCATGGAGGAGGCTGAAGAATTGGTGGTGGCCCTGGATCACATGCAGATGAATGAGATGGGCTATTCATTTGCATATGAAACGGGAATGCTTGAAATGGGTGATGGACCTGGCCCAAGCATGCCTCAAATGAAAGGAGCATGAAAGGTCCATTTTGCTGAGCAAGATGAGGTTTTTCGGTAAGCTCCAGCTCCGCGAAGGTTTCCTCAAAACCTAAACCCAAAAAGCAGTTGGAGATAAATTTAATTGATTTCTCTGATGGATAAAAATTGGATGAGAAAAGTGATGATGAAAGTGATATGAGTGAGTCTGAATGTGAAGAGAGCGATTGTGAGGAAGAAGAATGTGAGAATGAGGTCGGCTCTCTCAGCCTTCCCATTCCCGTTATCCTCCTGTATGAAGCTTCGATAGAGCCGCGTGCATATTCCTTCCATGTTGCCCAATGCCCCGGCTCCAGAAATGAATCACTTCGTTTACAGCCCTTGCCGCGCTCAATCTCCTGCAAGTGGCGGCGCCGAGTGGTGACCTGGCTGGACGGAAAGCCTGAGGTGATTCAGAACAAGATTTTTATTCCTGATGCTATCTCTGCTCCTGGCCTGTCCGGTCTTTATACTGTCATGATTGTGAACAATTCTGAAAAACCTGTGGTGATCCCTGCGGACACGCTAATTGCAACATCAGAATCAGCAGAAGGCCTAAGTTTCATGCCACTCGACTGCCAAGCCCTCATGGGCGGCGGTGCAGAGGTTGCTGCCATGGAAGATGCCGAAAAACAAGCCAATTCCAAATGCCCACCTGGACACCGGAACGTGTGCAAAAATTGCCACGTACATGGCATTGATTTGAAGCATATTGAACGCAAGAAAAGGTCCCAAGTCCAAGCTTTGTTGTGCAAATACAATTCTGTGTTTAGCACAGGCAAAAAGGACGTTGGTCACTGCGACTGGTTTCAATTTAGGATGAAATCCTATCTGAAGGCCATAATGTGCAAAACACAATCATTTTCTGATTTAGAGACAAAAATTCTCCGACAGAAAATAAAGGAATTTGAAGCACAAGGCGTAGTTAAGAAAAAGCTTTCTAGATATGCCAGCAAAGTTGTGCTAGTTCCAAAACGAACAAAGCCTGATGCCAATTTGTCCAATCCGGATAATTGGTGTTTTTGTTTGAATTTGATTCCGGTAAATGCTAGTTTGCAATCATCAGAATATCAAAACTGGAATGCAATAAAAATAAAAGATGCGATGGAATTGCTTGCGGGCGCGGAATATATTTCTATTCTGGATGCCTGCAATGCCTTTTTCAGGTTAGAATTAGACGATGAAAGCCAAAATTTGGCTGGTTTCAGAGCTCTAGGCAACTCTTACATTTTCGCTAGAGTGCCACAAGGCCTGAAATACGCAAGCCATTTCTGGCAATTTGCGATTGATACAATCATGCAAGAATATTCACGTCAATTCTTTCTATCTTATGCCGATGATATGGCCATCTACACGAGGCCTGAATCGGGGAAAGATTCGTTTGAGTTGCACTTGCAACACTTGGAACTAATCCTAAAGCGCATAAAAGAGGCTGGAATAAAGGTTTCAGCAGCTAAAGCGCAGGTGTGCAAAAAGGAGGTCGAATGGCTGGGCTTTGAGATTTCTGGCGAAGCAGGAATCAGACCTGATCGCGGTCGCACAGCCACGCTCGCCATCGCAGATCCTCCTAAAAATGTCAAACAGCTGAAGACATTTTTGTCCTCAATTCAATATTGGATGGCACACTTGCCCAAATACTACCACGTCACACATCCACTTTATGACTTATTAAAAGCGAAAGTGGAGTGGAAGTGGGGATTCTTTGAGCAGGAGGCTTTTGAGGCAACGAAGAAACTTGTTTCCAATGGCCTTTCCAAGAGACGACGTGGCCTTCAACGTGAGATGCGATGCGAGCCTGGAGGCCACCGGCTGCATGGTCACCCAGGTGCAGCCCGACGGCAAGGAAATGCCCATCTCATTCTCCGCACACAAATTCACGGAGTCAGAGGAAAATATGCCCATTTTTGATAAAGAATGTTTTGCAATAAAATTCGCATTTCAACAAAATCATAAATGGCTCTTTTATCCAGCAGTGCAACCCACCATTGTTTACTCGGATCATAAAATCCATGAATATTTGTTCACTTGCAAAAGTGATAGTGTTCGCATAACCCATTGGCGAGCAGAGTTGAGTCAATATCCTATGAAAATCACATATGTGAAAGGAAATGACCCGGCTCATCAGTTGCCTGATTGGCTATCCTGGTTATGGATCACTCCAAAACCGGGCGTGAAAATCAGAGAACAATTGAAAGAAATGGATAAGTTGCTCAGGGAACAACTGGAGAGACAAGGCCTCCACCCATTGGAGAGCTTAAGCCCTCATCCCATCACAACTACATTATCCCTCACAGAGGCCGCACCTGAGTGCTCACCGGTTGAGCTCAGGTCAGGCAAACAATTGACCGAAATTCCGAAAAAGTCTAAAAAGACCAGGAAGAGTAGGCTTAGAAGGCTAAAGGAGGGCATGTCCCAACATGCCACTCCAGAGGCCGATGCTGTTCCCGCTCAACATGACGATGGAGAACAAGCACAAGTTCCCGCCCAAGGAACTCCCGCCACATCTACAACCTCATCCTCTACTCAAACTGAGGGGCCTATGGGCGGCATTACTGCTATGATCCAGGCTCAGGATGCACAAATTCGACGTAGAGTGATGGATTTATTGAGAGGCGGCAAAAGCTCAGCTGATCAAATGCAGCAGGGCTTTCTGCTACGAGAGGATGGAGTATTGATGAAGCGACTGCACCTGAATGAAGTGCCAGTCTGTCCTTGTCATTTCCAACTTCCCATCATGTTTGAATCTCACGATGCCCCATGGGCAGGAATGCATCAATTGGCGGAAAAGATGCTTTCTCACCTCGCTGCTTTCACTTGGTGGAGTGGTATGGGTAGAGATGCAGCTGAATACGCTAAGTCTTGTGCATTGTGCGCGGGAACGAAAAATGCGAATAGACACACGGCGCCTGAGCCAATCAGCCTGCCCTGGCCAAGAGATGGCTTCCAACATGTTCAATGCGACATAGCTGGCCCTTTTCCACGTACTTCAAGTGGAAATGTGGCCAAATTGATTGTCATCTGTGTTTCCTCCAGATACCCACTTTCAATTCCACTCCGACAATTGGATTCCGCCCATGTGGCGGAACAATTTGTGGAATATGTGGTGGCCCTATTTGGTATGCCAGACACTGTCGGCGCTGACGCCGGAAGTGTTTTCACAAGCGAATTCTTTCGGAAAGTAATGGCTATGCTGGGTGGAACTGTCCAAACAGCTAGCGCCAGAAACCAACAGGTAAATGGCCGCTGCGAAGCAGTGATCAAAAAGTTAATCACTCTAGAGCGGACAAAATGGGTCATTACACAAATGATGAAGACTTCCGAAGACTTGGCCCAGTCCCAGTGGATTGAGCCTGACCGTTTCATCAACTTGTCTCTCATGGCCTACCGCGCCGCTGGGCACCGGAGCCTTGGTGTTGTGCCTTTCTTCTGCATCTTCAAGAAGGACATGCGAATGCCTTCAGATGCAATTTTGAAATTTGAGCTCTCATACAATGACAAAAATGAGACTCAACGAATGATGGCCGAAAGACTCATTCGAGCCAAAAAAATAATGCATACCGGGTGCGTCTTCCAAAAGTTGACAAAATTTGATTCACAATATCTCAAGCCCATTAAAAGCTAAAGAGTTGAAATTTTTACTGAACGTAGGCCCAGGCGTAGTTAGTTTGTGTATAAATTTGCAGATTAGTTCAATTAGCCAAACTGGAGATATGATCGTTTTTGTAAAATTACTCAAAAACAGCAAAAGTTCAGCATTTCAGCATTTTTTCATACACATTTGAAACGTGATTTCTCTCCCAATAAAAGCTTTTGGGCTCAAAATTTAACACAAGTTGGTTCTCAGTGTGATTTACTTACATACCAATTTTTAGCTCTCTACGTGCTTCCTATGTTGAGAAAGAGCCATCAAAGTACATCCACCTTTTAGCCATGTCTGTGCTTTATGGCCAGGCCAGCCAGCGGAACCATAGGAATGGTTAAGGTGGATGTACTTTGAAGGCTCTTTCTCAACATAGGAACCACATATAGAGCTAAAAATTGGTATGTAAGTAACCCACCCTTAGAACCAACTTGTGTTAAATTTTTAGCCCAAAAGCTTTTATTGGGAGAGAGAAATCATGTTTCAAATATGTATGAAAAATGCTGAAATGTTGAACTTTTGATTTTTTGAGTGATTTTACAAAAAGGATCATTTCTCCAGTTTGGCTGATTAAAATAATCTGCAAATTTATACACAAACTAACTACGACAGGGTCTACTTTCAGTAAAAATTTCAACCTTTTAGCTTTTAATGGGCTTGAGATATTGTGAATCAAATTTTGTCAACTTTTGGAAGACGCACCCGGTAAAGCCACGGAGCATGCCATGAGCGACGTGACGCTAAAGTGGACTGATAAAATGTTTATCCCCCGCGACATGATTGAAGGGGCAATGGTCAGAATGGAGACGATTATGGTGGCTTGAAGACGATGGTAGGAGGTGGAGGTCGTTGAGATGAGGCTGGAGCTTCCAAACTTGTTCCTGAGGCCGCTGCCGATGATGGAGACGAATTTGTTGAAGTCCTAGTCCTCGGTGACCATGAAGATGAAGGAGTGGAAGGCTGGGAACATAGCTGCGAAGCTGCTGCTCAGCTGGAACCCAAAAAGACCCACCAAACGCACTCCAACTCTCCCCAAACGAAATCCACCAAAAGAGGAAGTGAATCTAGGCCTGGGAAGGCACTAGCTTCACTAAACGCGATTGAGACGAAGCTTGTTGGGTGGAGAGAGCTTGAAGGTGGATGAGGAGACTTGAGCCGTTGCTGTAGTCCCTGCCGCTGTGGCCGAACATGCTGCCGCTGCAGGTGATGCCAATGCGCTTGTGCCTGTTGCCCTTGAGGAGTTCCACGTCCTAGTCCTCCCGCCGGAAGACCATGGACAGCTCCATATTGAAGCGATGCGGTTTTGTAGTCATTTGAGAACGTTTTTTATCCTTTCTTTAGCAACTGGTGATCGAATGACATGGAGAAGGAGGGCGGCCAAAGTCTATGCAAAGCTGGCTGTAGAAGACCTAATATTTGGCGCGAGATTGAAATCCTTTTCCCACAGTCCCTGTTCATAGTCGCTGTCCTCCCCGAACACGTCCTCCACATCCAAGTCCCGGTACTTGCTCTTCAGTTGGATTGAACCATACCTGATCAAGGGGTATGCCGTTGAGGAGGACGGCGGGTGCACTTTCGAGTCCAGAGGAGGCGAGAAAGGCAGGGCCAGCAGAGCGTCCCTGCTCGTAGTCGCTGTCCTCCCCGAACACGTCCTCCACATCCACGTCCCGGTACTTGCTCTTCAGTTGGATTGAACCATACCTGATCAAGGGGTATGCCGTTGAGGAGGACGGCGGGTGCGCTTTCGAGTCCAGAGGAGGCGAGAAAGGCAGGGCCAGCAGAGCGTCCCTGCTCGTAGTCGCTGTCCTCCCCGAACACGTCCTCCACATCCACGTCCCGGTACTTGCTCTTCAGTTGGATTGAACCATACCTGATCAAGGGGTATGCCGTTGAGGAGGACGGCGGGTGCGCTTTCGAGTCCAGAGGAGGCGAGAAAGGCAGGGCCAGCAGAGCGTCCCTGCTCGTAGTCGCTGTCCTCCCCGAAGACGTCCTCCACATCCACGTCCCGGTACTTGCTCTTCAGCTGGGCGTGCACATCGCTCGCCAGAAGTGTCTCCTTCCCTCGGTTCTTGTCGTACACCTACACTACTTACTCCCTCAAAGCTTCTACGAATGAGCTGAGGAGTTTTCACCTCCATGACGGCTTTCAAAGCTTTGGCTGGCTTGGAGTCCGTCTTGACGAAGTTGTAGAGGTTGAGCAGGGCTACACCCGCATCCTCCATACCAGTCACCTTCTACAAGTTGGAGCGGCATAGTGGATTGGTGAGTAAGGTGTGGATGATGATAACCTTGTCGGTGTTGGTGATGAAGATGAGGCCGATGCGAACAGGGATCTCGTGGGCATAGAAGCTGAAGGCTATTTTGAGGAGTGAGCGAGCGGCGGGGGAGGCGGGGTCGAGTATAAAGACGATGGAAAAGAAGTTGCGGGCGATGGGGCGGAGCATGCCGGGGAAGTAGGGCTGGAGCATCAGCTTCACCGAGTTGCCCCAGTCCCGGTACTCCGGGTCCCGGTCCAGGTCATTGATGTATTCTGGGAAGCCGGGGCGTGGGTCCACTCCGTAGCTGGCAAGTGAAGAAGGGCTGAGGCTGAGTGAAGAAGGGGAAAAAGAAGTGGGAGAATATAAAGAGAAGAAGAAGGGAAGAAGTGAAACCTGGAGCTTTCTGCAGTGCCAGGGTTGATGCTCATGAGGAGGCTGAGGTACTCTCGGCGGAAGCCGAGACGGAAGAAGCCAGCAGACAGGCGCTCCTCCCTCTTCAGCAAGTCCAGCAGCTGGTAGACGTCCGTGGAATCCAGGTCTACCAGTAGCCCGTTCACCAGCAGCGCTGAGTCCCCCGGATTCACACCCTTCATATTCACGCCCTCTGTTTCTATCTGCCTGGCGTTGAGTGAAAAAGTGAACGATTTCCTCCAGGGACTCGGCCTGATTCCGCTCCACCTCCTTTCGGAGCTCTGCCTTGACGCTGGTCTTGGCCAGGGCACGGGCGATGAGCGGGAAGGACTGCGCCAGTTCGCTCAGCGTCGATAGAGCCCCTGAAAAATAGGCTCCATTAGATGAAGGCAAGGGAGAGGATGAGAAAGGCCTTTGGGTCCGGCGTTGTGAATGCGCTGTGCAGCCTGGAAGGATAGATCCTGGAGTTGCCAGACTTTCAGGGGCGCCACCTCGTCCGCCTCCAGCATGTGCAGCTTCAGCTCTGTCAGTTGCTCCCTCAAATTGATTCCTCATGTGTCCTAAGAGTTGATTCCATGAAGGATGGAGAGACTTGAGCTCGGGATGGAGCTGTTTGAGGCGCTTGAAGTTGAAGCCGTTGAGGTCCTCTTCGGTCTCCTCCTCCTCCACCACGGCGCCGCCCTCGGTGAGGTTGGCCTTGATCTTCGTGTCGTCCTGGGCCTTGTACTCCGTGCTCTTGATGGCCAGCTCCACTCCGTAGCCCGACAGACGAACTTTGCGCCCACTCCCCGCCTCAAAGCGATTTTCCATTCCATCCAAATTCATCCAACTAATAGCAGTTTCTCACTGATTTCTGGAAATGTCGCAGGACGTACTCCACTTTGAAAGCGCGTGGCTGGCAGTTCATACCAGTATGGTCATACTCTATTACGCCTTCCCTTGCCATTTCCAAAAGCTTGGCGTGCCAGAGCGCAAAGACTGGCGACTCCACGGCTGCGTAGAGGATGACCCGAACGGTCTCATCCCTCAGTTTCCATGGTATATCGAGGCTACTGCCGGGATCATAGACGTGGTCCACGGAGGGATAGAAGTCCGATGCACTGCAAAGCCTGAGAGTCAAGCCAGCTAGTCTCAACGTCAACTGCGCCAACCTTTCGCCGTTTTCACCTGCATCCTCCACAGCCTTTTCAAGCTTCTCCAGATCACAGACCGCGTTGCCGTGGACGTCGGCAAAGATTTGGCACTCTCGGGCAGCCTTGGGGAAAGCCGTCTCCGCCATCTGTCAATTGGCCACAAGGCTGATCACTGGAAGGAGGTTGGAAGGGCTGGGAAACGCTGCGAAAGGCGTGGACGGCGGGTGAGTGAGCGCGTAGGGAGAGCGCAAACTTCAACAGATCCGCTCGAGCCGGCGACAGCTGAGCCCCCGCCAGTTTCAGCAAGGCAGCGTAGGCCTCCGCATCTGAGGCAGCCACTTCTTTTCATCAACCCATTTTCTCACTTCCAACAAACCGCTGCTCAAGGATTTCTCCGCATTTGCTAAGGCATCCACGAAGCGCCAGAACTTGCCCGCAGACTCCTTGGCCAGGAATTCACTGGAGGGAATGGTGGAGTGGGTGATGGTAATGGTTTGAAGATGGAAGAGGGGGAGGACCTGGCCTCGGCGAAGAGCGAGGTCTGTGTCCACTTAGCATCAAGACTGACGGTGACAGCGGTGGTGGCCAGGATGACGGCCCAGAGGCCGCCGCTCACCACCACCACCTCCAGGGCTTTCCGGAAGAGGGTGGAGTGTGGCATCGTGGCGCTGGGGGGCAGTGGTTGGGGGGAGGGGCGGCGGTGGCTTTGGGGCAATGTACCTACGCAGATTGTACAGGGAGAGGATTGGGGGGCAGGGGAGGGGTGTAGCCAGGGCTGGGAGCCTCTCCCTGTGCGCGCATTGTTTGAATGCCAGCCAGCATTTGGGTGCCTGCCGATCGCTCTGGGACCTGGCCAATGCCGCGTAGAGAGCTTCACCTTCTCCTACTGGCGCTAATAAAGTCTGGGCCCAGCCATTCCAAGGGTCTGCGACCATTTGGCGTCACACCTTCTGCTGGTCCTGCCTGCTTTAGGCCAAAATATTTGCGACCCCAACGTGTTCTCAGTTGGGCGCTAATTACCAAACGACTGGTAAAGGGTCGCCTCAGTCCTTGGTTACTAAAGCCAGCAGCCACTGACCCCTCTCCTCTCAGAGGAGTCACCGAGAAACACGACATAAGTTTTGCGACAAGTTGTATACATGGATGTGAGCACACCCATAACATCGCTATAATCGGTAACTAGGACCCTATTGATTGATTGATCAATTTCGACTGCTATGGCAATGTCTGCAGAAAGTAGGTATTCAACCTGGCATTTTTTCATGAACGATCAATAGCATTTAAACAATTGACAGCTCATCAACTGCATCCGCCACTTCACTTGGAGTAGGCGAAGACTGGCGTTGTGCGGCTACTATTTTCTGCTTCTTTGACAGCGATTTGGCCTTCTTCTTCCGCGCAGCGCTGCTAAGCTTGGCATGCTGCCTCTCCTATATTTATTTAGCCCTGCGCCCTGGGTGATAAATTGAAAAAAAAGGATGGCACCCATCGATTGCTGGAAGCCGGGCCACTGCGGTGGCTGAGTCCGCTAAGATGGGAGCACGCGGAACAGTCGGAGTTTGCGAAAGAGACGTCCGCTGGGCCACCACCGCCGCATTGGACTGCAGTCCGTTCAGCGCGCACACTGCCTTCTGCAAACACTCTCTTTGCTCTCTCTTTCTCTCCAACTACTTTTTAGCTATCATCAAGACCAAGAGAAACGGGGGGATTAACCTCGTAGAATAGGCGGGTAATCGTCTTCGACCTCGGAGTCGAAATAGGCGTCGTCCAAGACCGGTGGAGCCTTGTACGGAGGCTTGCAGAGAGCCGGGTACTCTTCGCCCTTGAGCAGGAAGGGCCTGAAATTATTAATTCCCGACTAGAAACTGCTTTGGAATTTTTGATGGCAAGGGGCAAACCTGGTTCATATCTGCTCATTTCTCCCTTTTTCTCCTTAGCTTCCGCTCCAGCCTCCAGCTTCCGCTTCTTCTCCAGACCTCCGCGTGCGCCCCGCCGTCGGGTGCGGCGCTCTTTGTGCTCCATTTCGCCAAAATAGGATTACACTTAATCCACTGCCTGCAACTGCGCACTTTTTCAGTGCACACACTAGCCTCCGATCACCACCTGCTATGATGTTCAGGCAGACTGTTTTCCTCTAAGGCTTCGACGCCACGTAGCAGTTGCATTTGCTTGCGCTTGAGCATTGGGAGATCGAAATGGCCAATTTCTGGACGAGCATCTTACATCCTACAGCCGCCCTGCCACCTTCCCTCACCAACTACCAAAATGACGCATCAGTGCCACACCTGCCTGCCTTTTTCATACCTGCTCCTCTACTTCTACCTAATTTGTCAGGACGGGGAAACCTCTGTCAGTGGAGAGCGTGGAGGACAGGGGAGACGAGACATTCTCTCAGCAGCGATTCACCGAGAAACACTCCTCATCACGTCGTCCGCAGCATCACTTCCAGGGCTAGTTCTCCTCTTCTCCTTTCTCGACATCCTTTCTTTAGATTGGCCTCGGTTACAGCCAGCTTTTCCGTGTTCGCATGGCCCGAAGAGGAGGAAGCGATGCCTGAGCTGCCCAACAGATCCCTCACCACCTTCTTCGGCCATCCGCCGCATCCTCTGCCCAACAAGTTCACTCCTTTCATTCACCATTCCTTTGTTCCATTTTCTTTTTTATCATTTGCAGTGTCAATGCGGGCCTGAACAAAGAGGTCAAACTGGTCCAACAGACGCTGGATTCGTGGTTGGAGGAGTCTAAGCCGGTCCATGGGCCGGCCAATCGCATCTACGGGCTCCCGCCGCCCTGCCCCTCCTCCTGCAGCTGCGACTACAACCCACGCAAGGTGCGGCTGGAAAAATTCGACTGGTCCTACGAGGTTTGCGCACCACTTCAGCCTAGCAGATGACTATACTGAGCGTTTGTTATGATTGGGCAGTTATGCATGATGATAATTGGTGGCAGTGCATGAGCCAGCTATTACAATCTTATTCGAGCATGAGGCCCACGGCATTTCAGCTGGCCAGCACAGGCACCAGTTCCCAAGCGCATCCGGCCCTGGAGGCCGGCCTTCTAGTGTTGAAAACGGCAAAAAGAAGATAGCAATGTTGCGTGAATGTCTTTCGTTGCATGCATGATGAGTGAATGTTGTTGGCGAGTAAATGTCATTGCATGATGAACTGTTTTTTGACTCTTGCGCTTCTCACAGCATCTATTGGGCAATAATCTTTATTCAAATGGCCAGTAATTGAAAATTAGCTTTATTAACCCTTTGATTCTATGATTTCATTGAGGGCCAGGGCAGAAAATGGCAGCCGCCTGATCGCTTCCATCTTCACCAACCATCCACTTCATCTCAGGGTAGTCTCCGAGAAACACGTTGGTGTCCCCTCTTTCTAATTGGGCCATGAATAAATTTCATGGGTAGCTATACAGGATGGCAGGCCAGAGCAAGATGGAGAGATACAAGAAGCACATCGACAGGCATCAAGCTAGGCGTCAAGTTCTGCCTTCCCGCCCACCGACGAACAACAGAAGGCCTACGACCGCACCATCGCAGCCATCAACCAGCCAACGATCCACGACGTACACTCTCTCTTCCTGTCAACTTCATCAACCAATTGCCATCAAAAACACGGCTTAACAGGAGAATCGAGCCAGCCGCTGCTGGCGCTTCCTTTCTCCGAGCCGGAGCTTGACTGGCCTGAGGACGAGTTTGGTCCGTTCGTATGGGCGGAGGGCCACAATCCATCTACACACATCGACCCCGACTCCCTGATGAAAAAGGACCCAGTTCTCCGCCCCTTCATCCACGTTTCTTCTATCACACATTCTTCGCATCCATAACTTGTAGCCCATTCCAGGGGCTTGGGCTTCGGAGAGGATGAAGGCTTCGGGGTGAACACATCCTCCAGTTTGTCGTGAAGGATGCCGCGGTAGGACGCCATTTTGAGCAGGGGGCCGGCCAGAGAATTGACGCATCCAGCTAGCCAGCCTGCTCGCTCGTCGGCCGTCACAGCCCGCCATCTGGAATATTTGTTTTTCTGAGATTAGAATGGGGTTGGGAAGGTAAGGATACTTTAGCTCCGCCCCACGGTCGGCGCACGCCTTTATGCGCCTAAAGTTGACGCAGAGACGGAGCACCCAGAAGTCGCCCTCGATCACCCACTTCCACTCAAGGTCACGCCAACGCATGGGGCTGCACATTTAGCGCTGAGGGTTAGGATTAGGATCAATGAAGGGCAGTGAGAGGGGTACCAGAGGGCGTCGACCTTTCTTTTCACCTGGCACCCGTCTCCTAGGCACTCGCCCACACGGCCGCAGGTGAGGATGCCTAGGATGGCCAGAGACAAGCCTGGTAATGATGAATGCTTAGCGGAAGAATGGGGGTGAAAGGGAAGGCTTACAGAGCAGCTGGTCCCACGAAATCTTCTTGGGTAGGTGTTTCTCGGCGCTCTCCTCTGGGGACAGGCCCTGCTTGTACTGGAACACGGCAATAGAGTTTGGAGGCAAGTGGAATCAATGGAGTAAAGAAACCGCTTGGCGCACATTGTCCAGCTCGACGCCGAGGATGAAAGCAGCTCTTTCTATCGTGAGATCGGCCATGGTCGGATGCGGGGTCCTGCCGGGCTTCTTGTGTCCCTTCTCGTGCGGGGGGTGGAGCTGGTTTAGATCTGTTGAGAAAACTTTGAGTTGGAGATGTGGTAGGCAATGAAATGACCGTGGGCGAGGAGGTCTTCTGCCAGGGCTCGGTCTTTGGCTGAGGCGTGGCGGAGTTCTGAGGCCCGGTCTTCGGAACGGATGGCCAGCATGTCCTGATGTAGCATGACAAGCTGGCACAGTGCGCGAGAGCCTTGCTGCAACATTGGAGAAAGTGATGGGATGGAGAAAATTTATGAGGTGTGGATGGGGTAACGCGGCGGAAGCGTTTTGTGCGCAGTGAAATGGCGGGAGAGGCGGCGTTGGTGTGGCGCCAGTGGATGAAGAGCCACCCCCACATTTTCCGCATATTGCTGGTGCACCAGTTCTGACGATCCAGGTGGATGTCCGTGGCCAGGTATTTGAAAAACCACAGCAATTCCTTCGGTGGCTCCGAGTCCTGCATGAGTGAATGGGCTAAAGTTATGGATGCGAAGAATGTGTGATAGAAGAAACGTGGATGAAGGGGCGGAGTACTGGGTCCTTTTTCATCAGGGAGTCGGGGTCGATGTGTGTAGATGGATTGTGGCCCTCCGCCCATACGAACGGACCAAACTCGTCCTCAGGCCAGTCAAGCTCGGCTCGGAGAAGGAAGCGCCAGCAGCGGCTGGCTCGATTCTCCTGTTAAGCCGTGTTTTTGATGGCAATTGGTTGATGAAGTTGACAGGAAGAGAGTGTACGTCGTGGATCGTTGGCTGGTTGATGGCTGCGATGGTGCGGTCGTAGGCCTTCTGTTGTTCGTCGGTGGGCGGAGGCAGAACTTGACGCCTAGCTTGATGCCTGTCGATGTGCTTCTTGTATCTCTCCATCTTGCTCTGGCCTGCCATCCTGTATTGCTACCCATGAAATTTATTCATGGCCCAATTAGAAAGAGGGGACACCAACGTGTTTCTCGGAGACTACCCTGAGATGAAGTGGATGGTTGGTGAAGATGGAAGCGATCAGGCGGCTGTCATTTTCTGCCCTGGCCCTCAATGAAATCATAGAATCAAAGGGTTAATAAAGCTAATTTTCAATTACTGGCCATTTGAATAAAGATTATTGCCCAATAGATGCTGTGAGAAGCGCAAGAGTCAAAAAACAGTTCATCATGCAATGACATTTACTCGCCAACAACATTCACTCATCATGCATGCAACGAAAGACATTCACGCAACATTGCTATCTTCTTTTGCCTTTTTCAACACTAGAAGGCCGGCCTCCAGGGCCAAGCGGATGCGCTTGGGAACTGGTGCCTGTGCTGGCCCGAGCTGAAATGCCGTGGGCCTCATGCTCGAATAAGATTGTAATAGCTGGCTCATGCACTGCCACCAATTATCATCATGCATAACTGCCCAATCATAACAAACGCTCAGTATAGTCATCTGCTAGGCTGAAGTGGTGCGCAAACCTCGTAGGACCAGTCGAATTTTTCCAGCCGCACCTTGCGTGGGTTGTAGTCGCAGCTGCAGGAGGAGGGGCAGGGCGGCGGGAGCCCGTAGATGCGATTGGCCGGCCCATGGACCGGCTTAGACTCCTCCAACCACGAATCCAGCGTCTGTTGGACCAGTTTGACCTCTTTGTTCAGGCCCGCATTGACACTGCAAATGATAAAAAGAAAATGGAACAAAGGAATGGTGAATGAAAGGAGTGAACTTGTTGGGCAGAGGATGCGGCGGATGGCCGAAGAAGGTGGTGAGGGATCTGTTGGGCAGCTCAGGCATCGCTTCCTCCTCTTCGGGCCATGCGAACACGGAAAAGCTGGCTGTAACCGAGGCCAATCTAAAGAAAGGATGTCGAGAAAGGAGAAGAGGAGAACTAGCCCTGGAAGTGATGCTGCGGACGACGTGATGAGGAGTGTTTCTCGGTGAATCGCTGCTGAGAGAATGTCTCGTCTCCCCTGTCCTCCACGCTCTCCACTGACAGAGGTTTCCCCGTCCTGACAAATTAGGTAGAAGTAGAGGAGCAGGTATGAAAAAGGCAGGCAGGTGTGGCACTGATGCGTCATTTTGGTAGTTGGTGAGGGAAGGTGGCAGGGCGGCTGTAGGATGTAAGATGCTCGTCCAGAAATTGGCCATTTCGATCTCCCAATGCTCAAGCGCAAGCAAATGCAACTGCTACGTGGCGTCGAAGCCTTAGAGGAAAACAGTCTGCCTGAACATCATAGCAGGTGGTGATCGGAGGCTAGTGTGTGCACTGAAAAAGTGCGCAGTTGCAGGCAGTGGATTAAGTGTAATCCTATTTTGGCGAAATGGAGCACAAAGAGCGCCGCACCCGACGGCGGGGCGCACGCGGAGGTCTGGAGAAGAAGCGGAAGCTGGAGGCTGGAGCGGAAGCTAAGGAGAAAAAGGGAGAAATGAGCAGATATGAACCAGGTTTGCCCCTTGCCATCAAAAATTCCAAAGCAGTTTCTAGTCGGGAATTAATAATTTCAGGCCCTTCCTGCTCAAGGGCGAAGAGTACCCGGCTCTCTGCAAGCCTCCGTACAAGGCTCCACCGGTCTTGGACGACGCCTATTTCGACTCCGAGGTCGAAGACGATTACCCGCCTATTCTACGAGGTTAATCCCCCCGTTTCTCTTGGTCTTGATGATAGCTAAAAAGTAGTTGGAGAGAAAGAGAGAGCAAAGAGAGTGTTTGCAGAAGGCAGTGTGCGCGCTGAACGGACTGCAGTCCAATGCGGCGGTGGTGGCCCAGCGGACGTCTCTTTCGCAAACTCCGAGCTGTTCCGCGTGCTCCCATCTTAGCGGACTCAGCCACCGCAGTGGCCCGGCTTCCAGCAATCGATGGGTGCCATCCTTTTTTTTCAATTTATCACCCAGGGCGCAGGGCTAAATAAATATAGGAGAGGCAGCATGCCAAGCTTAGCAGCGCTGCGCGGAAGAAGAAGGCCAAATCGCTGTCAAAGAAGCAGAAAATAGTAGCCGCACAACGCCAGTCTTCGCCTACTCCAAGTGAAGTGGCGGATGCAGTTGATGAGCTGTCAATTGTTTAAATGCTATTGATCGTTCATGAAAAAATGCCAGGTTGAATACCTACTTTCTGCAGACATTGCCATAGCAGTCGAAATTGATCAATCAATCAATAGGGTCCTAGTTACCGATTATAGCGATGTTATGGGTGTGCTCACATCCATGTATACAACTTGTCGCAAAACTTATGTCGTGTTTCTCGGTGACTCCTCTGAGAGGAGAGGGGTCAGTGGCTGCTGGCTTTAGTAACCAAGGACTGAGGCGACCCTTTACCAGTCGTTTGGTAATTAGCGCCCAACTGAGAACACGTTGGGGTCGCAAATATGTTTGGCCTAAAGCAGGCAGGACCGAGCAGAAGGTGTGACGCCAAATGGTCGCAGACCCTTGGAATGGCTGGGCCCAGACTTTATTAGCGCCAGTGGAGAAGGTGAAGCTCTCTACGCGGCATTGGCCAGGTCCCCGAGCAATCGGCAGGCACCCAAATGCTGGCTGGCATTCAGACAGATGCGCGCACAGGGAGAGGCTCCCAGCCCTGGCTACACCCCTCCCCTGCCCCCCGAATCCTCTCCCTGTACAATCTGCGTAGGTACATTGCCCCAAAGCCACCGCCGCCCCTCCCCCCAACCACTGCCCCCCAGCGCCACGATGCCAGACTCCACCCTCTTCCGGAAAGCCCTGGAGGTGGTGGTGGTGAGCGGCGGCCTCTGGGCCGTCATCCTGGCCACCACCGCTGTCACCGTCAGTCTTGATGCTAAG